>JADRCD010238905.1:47231-60084 GCA_019843815.1 Montemys delectorum
ACACACTGCAGGCAATGACCTCCATGTGGTCACCATGCACAACTCTGTGGCCCAGCCACATGACCAAGTCACAATTTTATAGAACCAAACAGTTCTATAAGAAAGTAGCTTTCTGCCAGGCAGTGGTGGCACATGCTTTTAATCCCAACACTTGGGAGGAAGAGGCAGGCGAATTTCTGAGTTCAAGGCCAGTCTGGTCTACAGAATGCGTTCCAGGACAGCCAGGGCTACACAGAGAAACCCTGTCTCGAAGAAACAAAATAACAAAAACAAAAAAGTAGCTTTCTGTCACAGAATAGCCAAAGATATAATTCCCTAAAATTAACAGAAGCATGCTGGGCAATGGTGGTGCATGCCTTTAATCCCAACACTCAGGAGACAGAGGCAGGCAGATATCTTAAGTTCGAGGCCAGCCTGGTCTACAGAGTGAGGGCCAGGACAGCCAGGGCTATACAGAGAAACCCTGTCTTGAAAAACCAAAAATAAAATAAATAGCATAAGGACATATAATGTGCCCTGAGAATTTTATGTAATTCAAGAAAAGAAAGATCCTTAAGTTCAAGCTAGATAGAGATCACTAAGAGGTCACTGGGGTGAGGAGTAGCGGGGAGGGTATGGAGAGCCGGCTCAGTGCTTAAGAGCAATGGTTCATTTAAGAAGTCGTGTGGAGGCTGAGAAGCTGGCTTAGCAGGAATGGTACTTGCTGCATGGTGAAGAAAGGCTGGCACCTGAGTTCACCCCCCCAACCCCAGAGCCCACACCAAAGTAGGGCTTGGGAACTAAGTGTACTAAGTGGCCCTTCAAGCACCACTCACACAGCATGGCATGCATGCTCCCTCACAAAAATAAAAGGATTCTCAAGAAAGAAAATTTCCATGTGGTAAAACAAATTGAAACACTCCAACAGTACAAACAGGGTAACAGGTATATGACATCAAATAACTGGCATCTTAAAAAGGAAAACAAACAAAACCAACCACCTAATAATAATAGAAGTTCCAGAACAGAACTGACAACTGTCGAAATTTCTTACATCTGCACATTTTATCAAACTCTGACTTCCTCCAGTTGAATCACTGCTTTCTGACAGCTTGGGTCAACACTAAGGACATCGTGAAAGGTCAGTGTCAGAGTAGCTGTTACTAGTGAGGACTGAGACACTCCAAAATGCAGTGAGTGACACAGTAGCTGTGAGCCTCTCTCAGCTGGCTGACAGCCTGGGTGGCCTCGATCCTTTTCCAGGGTACCCTAAGTATCCTGGAATCATTTTTGAAATCTTGTTATATCTGCTTTTTAAAAAAAAGACCTACACAATATCAACATTTTAAAGCCCCAAGAAAAATGCCCAGAGCAAATTCCTCCAACACGGGAGAACAGAGCTCTGATATGTGAAAGAAGTGTACCACGGCAGCAGTAGACAAACTGCTAGGACTTCAAGACAATCTTTCCATAACCAATCCAGGCCTTTTCTTTGTTTCCATTCTTGTTCTTCAAAACAGCACTTCTCATGGACGGAGAAATGGTTCAGTGGTTAAGAGCACTGGGTGCTCTTGCATATGAGCAGTATTTATTCAGTTCCCAGCACCCACCTGGTGGTTCACAACAATCTATTACTGCAGCTACAGGGGATCTGACACCCTCTTCTATTTCCCTTATACATATGCACAGACACAGTGATATAATTTTTAAAAGCATTTCTCAAAAGCCACAGCTAGTATTTTCTTTAGAAGCCATAATTATTGAGTACTCAGTTTGTCCAGGCATGCCACCATGGGCTTTACCCATCATATACTGAAGAGAGGTGGGCAGTGGCAGCCTTATGCTAACAATGAGGACACTGAGCTGTATATGTAGACAGGCAGGGAATAGCAAGACTGCAGGCCAGGCCTGCTCATGGCAGACAGTAGACTTTAACCCCATTGAAGGTGTACCCATTGACCATTTCTCACACACGACACCTATTGTACACTTGAAAAGGGAAAAAAAATGTGTTTTATAAAACCAACAAATCATATAGTAGGTTAATGTTTCAAAAAATGCTACAAAAATGTAGATCGAAGCCAGGAGTGGTGGTGCATGCGTTAAATCCCAGCACTCAGAAGGCAGAGGCAGGAGGATTTCAGTGAGTTTATATAGTGAGTTCCAGGTCAATCTGGGCTATAGGGAGATAGTGTCTCAACAGTAACAACAACAACAAAATTGGAAAAAAAGGAAGCATAGATGAGGGAACTGGAGGTGGCTTGGTAGACAGAGTGCTTGCTGTGCCCTCAGGAGAACATGAGTTTCATCTCCAGCAACCATGCAAAAGAGAGCCCCAGGTCCTACTGAGGGACCATGGCTCAGGAAATAAGATGAAGAATTCCTGAGAAATGACACCAGGACTGACATCTGGCCTGCATATGCACACACGTGCATGTGTGTGTGTGCATGAGTGTACACGGACTTAACCAAGATCTACATTCTTTCAACAGTAAGTTCAACAGCAAATATTAAATT
This sequence comes from Montemys delectorum, assembly GCA_019843815.1. Lineage (NCBI taxonomy): Eukaryota > Metazoa > Chordata > Mammalia > Rodentia > Muridae > Montemys > Montemys delectorum. Next base: position 49,728 of record JADRCD010238905.1, read on the forward strand.
ACAGCCCCTTTATTCATATAGGAAACAGAGAGAGAGAGAGAGAGACACCTCTTCCTTATTAAACCTTTACTAGACACCAAAGCATAAGCAGACTCACTGTGCCAAAGGCACTAATCTGCCACCTATCTTCAGTACACTCAGGTAAATATACTGAAATTGATGGACACAGAAGAAGTCAGCCTATGCCAGGGGAAGGCCAGCTGGGACAGGGGTTCCCTGGGTATCTGTCTCCTTGACAATAATCCAAATGAGGTTATTACTACTTTAGACATTTTAAAATATAATTAAAAACCACCAATTGATGTATCTTATCAATGTTCTCACTATAGTTTGTTCTCGAGTACCCTCTTTTAGGAGACCTACGTCATACTGTCATCTCAGAAAGGCTTCCTAGACTGCCTTTACATGGCTGTCCTTCTATCTCCTATCCATGCACTTTTTTAAACTTTTAATGGTGGTGGTAGGAACTGAACACAAGTCCTCAAGTGTATATACCTTCCTGACAGCACTTACTAGCCTACTATACCTATGGACTGTCTTGTCAATAAAGGCCAAAGAACCAAGCCTAGCTCTTACCACACTGAAGAGGCACTCAGCAATCACTTACAGGATAGACTGAGGTCAACTCTATTAGAAACCAGCCCTTGGCCATCTAATGTGTGCTACAGCATAATCTATACCCTGCTGTACATACTGAGTTCTAACACTGACCGATGATGGAAGTTATCTTCAGAGCATTAGATAGAACTTACAATATCAGTACTTTCATGGAGCCAAAATCTGAGTCTAGAATATGCAGGCTGCATTGGAGAATCACTTTTAACTTATTCTAAAAGAAAAGCCACATGGAGAAGACAATCCAGTGGGGCTCTACAACAGCACTTGTCATGTGCCGAGGCTTGCCCATCTGTGGCTCAGGGTGCTCACTCTGGTCCAGGCAGACTTGCAGTGCAAGATGGCCTGAGAAGCCGGTAAAGACAATGGGCTTGTGTCCCAGTGCAAATCTGAATTTTCCAGGTTAGGTGAACTGAATACCTGGTGTTCAAGAGGCAGAGCTAATAACATCTCTAACATTCCTGGCAGGTATGATGTGGGAAGTCCCTCAGGTGGCATAGATGCCAACCTCCCCCCCAATAAATGACAAGATTTATTAAGAGATAATCTGATCCAGATTCTTATGTAGTTTCCATAAGAAACTACAGTGGACCAAGGGTAGATGGTTTATGCATAAATACACCTGTTGCCACCACCACCAAAAAGTCGGTATAACATAAAATACATCCTTTTGTTTCACCATTCAAATCCAATCCAATGGCTAATCAGTTGGGGATTGTTATTACATGCAAATATGTATGGACTTGTTTCACTTAACTCTTGATATCTACCAGGGAAAACAAACGCACCTGGGTATCTAACCCTACACGTTCAATTGATGTTATTTTGAAAAAAACAAAAATCAAAGCCAACAAATTTCCTTACTTGAGTTGAGTATCTTTGGGACAAAACTGAAGTCGGTCAAAATCTTTAAGAGATAAAGAATAATAATTACTCAGGATTTGAATTTAACAAGTAGTTTTTTCAAGATAATGTTAAGTGGTGAGGTTGACACTTACCAAGTCCACATTCGCCTATTGCTACAACTTTTCCTTTGTTGCTCTCAGCAAGGCTCAGCATTCCTGCTAAGTATTGATCAGGGTTATCCTTCTCAAATTCATTACATCTCGTAGGATGGCACCCCACTGTACTGAAAAACATGTCTAGCAAAAAACGCATCTTAGGGTTACTTTCAGAATATTTTTCATTTAACATATAAACATGAGTGAATGAAGTAATTTCAACTGATGTTTGGAGCTACAAACAATTCAAACTTGCAGAGTTATGTACATCATTCAAACAATTTAAAAATATGTTAAAAGTGGGATATGCATATAAAAGCTGAGTTCGTGTATTAATAAAATAGTCAACTCAACTCTTTCCAAAGCTAGCCATTTGTCAGGCATCTTAGAACAGAAGTTTGTTTTTAAGACAGGGTTTCCGTGGCTGTTCTGGACTCTCTTATAGACCAGGCTGGCATTGAATTCACAGAGACCTGCCTACTTCTGCCTCAGCACCATGACACCCAGCTGTGAAATGATGTCTCAAAATAACCTAATTTTCTCTTTTATATTTACTGTTTACATGACAATACAATTTGTGTATTTAATGTAACAACCACAATGTACCTCCATTAAAAAGGTCAACAGGAGAGACTGAAACCGTGCTGACTGTTCTTGCAGAGGACTGGAGTCTGGCTCCCATATCAAACAGCTCACAGCTGCCTGGGACTCAGCTCCACAGGACCTTACATCTCTGGCCTCTGTGGGCACCACACTCATGTGTACAACCTACACACACACACACACACACACACACACACACACACACACACACACACTCACACACACACTCACACACACACAAGCATATCAGAGAAATTATTTTAAAATAATTTAAAAGGCTAATAATAGGAATTGCTTAAACAGCAGGGAAGGGGGGAGAGGAGGAGGAAGGACAGTAATAAAGACGGGGAAAGGGTCTTCATCCACAGCTGTTAGAGATCACAGAGTATGGAAGAAAATCTTCCTTTGTACTTCACAAAGTCCTGGGAAGATGATCATTTTCATGACTTGAACACTGGGAGTCAGTGTAGCCTGAAGAGAAGTATGCATTTTATAAAAATTGCTATAAAAACAGCTTTTGATAAGATTTCAAACAAAAAAGAAACAGCTGTATTTTGAAAAAATATGTGGAATGTCTAATCTCTACGTGTCTAGCAAAGTATGCATACAAGAAAGTTATATGAATGTCAAATAAGCTTTTAGGATTTTAAATGAGCGTGAAATGTCTGAGAGTAGCATATTTTAACGTTGTTAATGTGTGTTGAGGAGTGTGCTCATGGTGACCAGAAAAAGATGCCACATTCCCTGAGCTGCTGGGTGTGGGAACTGAACTGGAGTCCTCTGCAAGAGCAGCCAGTGCTCTTTACTGCTGAGCCATCTCTCTAGCCCTACGAGTGGTATATTATAATATTACTTAAACTCATGGGGTATCACACAAAGTCTGATTCACAAAATAAATGCTCAATAACAATGATCCTTCTCAATTTAAGTTAAAAGACTAAATAAAAACAATTTCTATCAAACATGCACAAAATATGCACATAAAAACTCTACATCAGAATGACTTAAAGATAAATTATGTATGTGGGTAACTTTACTATTATTTTCTGAAATAACAATCATGTTAAATATTATAAGATTTTACCAAACATCTGATATACCAACAAGTTCGCTAAACTTTGGTTTCACTGAAACCAATCTATTTCCCTGTCATTTCTATGTCAGGCTCACTGTATTTGTACCTTAAGCAGTTCTGAGAAAGACTTCTTCATAATTATGTAATTCACATTTGTTTTGGTAAAAGGAATAAGAGGGTACCATTTGTTTGTGCCAACTGCAGTGCATCTTTACTGTCTTGTAGACTTCCACCTGTGATCATAAACTGAAATAGCAAGAAGTAAAAGAAGTTGACTTCCAGGGACCAAACACCTTCCGTCCAGTTCACCTCAAGGTACTTCACACCACTCCCACTCCTTTATGTTCATGAAGAAGATCAACTCCACAGAGTGCTACCTGATTTCTATCCACACACACCCTCCCACAGGATTCCTCTGTTAAACAGTAACACACATTTACATATTTGTCTCTATTAGTGACAAACTCTAAGTCTCTTGAGGATGCAATTTATATGTTATAGAACACAAAGAGTTAAGGACCTGCCTAGTCAAAATTTTGTTTACTGAAATAAATGACCATGAAAATCAGTAACTGAATAGTGTTGATTAATTTAACAGGCCCAAGTATGGGCTGGGAATTCTAGGAGGTGAAACTATTTCTGTAAGAATTCCAATAGATTTTTCATCTTTTTCACTTTCATCTAATCTCAAGTGTACAGGGAAGTCAGCTAGATACTATATGATGTACAGTGTCACAACAGACTGAGCCCAGAGACAGGCATGCAAGGGCAGCAGTCTCCTTAGTCACTCAGAGACTTGGCAGAATAGAACACAATCCCTTGCTGCTAAGGTTTGTTCAGAAAATGGGTATTTTTCATTAAAATATACTGAATATGTTATAGTTTATCATATTCTAAAATGAGTTGATATTTAAAATATTTCTGCTTTAATTCCTAAAATAGTGTATATAATGCATACAACACCCCCCCCCCAAAAAAAAGCTCTTTAGAGGGTCTGCCATAATCTTAAAGAAAGCAGAGGGGGTTCTAAGAACAGAAACTGATATATTAATGTTGTGATGAAGGAATTATGGCTCTTGGGAAATCAATACTTCCGACAGCCAGTAGAGTCACTGGATGGTTGGAATGCCATCTTTACTAATTTGTGAGACCGAATTCAAGTGCTGTTTAAGGTATAGTTTCTAAAGGGTGATTTAAGGATACTGATTATTATTTTTTAAACCATACTTCTAAGTGTTTCTAAGCTAAAATAAAGATATTTCATTGAAGGTACACACCAAAGAGGATGTACACAAAACAAAGGTTGAAATTGTGAGCAACAGATACTGTCATATAGTAACATAGTATGACCAGCCTCTGAGCATGAACAGCCAACTGGGTGTGATTAAGCACTAAGCATCTATATAGGGAATATACAGTCACAATTAAAACTTCAAATGCCCATAGAATATAAGAAAATTTCAGGCTGGAGAGACGGCTCCGTGGTTAAGAGCACTGACTGCTGTTCCAGGGTTCCTAAGTTCAATTCCCAGAAACCTCATGGTGGCTCACAGCCATCTGTAATGAGATCTGATGCACTCTGGTGTGTCTGAAGACAGCTACAGTGTACTCATATAAAATAAAATAATAAATCTTTTTTAAAAAGAAAGAAAATTTTAAGATATCAGGAAAACTATTCTTTTTTTTTTTTAAGATTTATTTATTTATTATATGTAAGTACACTGTAGCTGTCTCAGACACCCCAGAAGAAGGCATCATATCTCATTACAAATGGTTGTAAACCACCATGTGGTTGCTGGGATTTGAACTCAGGACCTTCGGAAGAGCAGTCAGTGCTCTTAACCACTGAGCCATCTCTCCAGCCCAGGAAAACTATTCTTTACCAACCTTACCTAAGACTCGGCAACTACGCCAGCTGCCCACACAGAGAACTTCAAAGCTGTAGAACAGTTTCTAACTAAATCCTGCTCCCAAGAGCCTAAGAAAGGAAGGGCAAGGGTAGGCCATGGCCTCTCCCAGCATGCAGTCTCCTGACCTGGCAGTGGTGATGTCATCACATACATCATGAAGCCTTGCTCATGGCAGCTTTTTCTTTAACCCCTCACAACAATGTTCTTAAACACTTCTAAAGCATCCGCTGTTTACGGGTGAGCAAGCTGAGATCTAGAATACCCCAGGTTTCAAAGCTATGAAGGAGGAAGCTGGGGCTGGAAGCCAAGTTTGTGATGCCAAAATCATGCTTCTAATTATATAACATAAGTGCTGGTAATGAACTCAGTAAGTCCAAGTGAACTCTGCCTCTGTCCTTATTTCTGTCTATCGCTTGTGTGTGCGTGTGCGCAAGCTCAGTTATAAATGAGAAAAGTACTCCTGCTGACATGGGGAAATTCAGGAGCCTGATACTTCAGTGGTTGCAGGAAAGCATTAGATATATTAGATACATCATGAGGGAGTGAATGCATGATGAAAAGTTCATACAACTTTGGTCCTTTCTCATTACTTTTGAATAAACAATATATAGGGCTAGAGACTGCAGAGTTTATTTAACTAGCATCATGTTATAGAACTGAGGGTGTTTAACTTAGAAGCAATAGCTACAAAGTGAATTTATACTATGCTATAGAATATAACTTTATTTCTCATATGTGTGAGCTCACCTGCCATTTGTACAACTAATTTAAAGAAATACTTACTTGAAGAATTTGACATAAGCTAGTTAATGTTCAATTTCTTATTGGAACTCTAAAAACTTGTAAGCATTTTATTACTGTTAAAACTAAGGCATTTTCTTAGTTATCTAATGGTGTACCCACAGCTAACTATAGTAACGCATGCATATGTTTGATAACTATTTCCAACACATGCCAAGCGAGATTATAACATTTATTGAAGGTTGTCTTTAAGAGTAGCATATGTTATAGCTTTATTTTTCCTGTCACATTTTGTCACATTTCTGATGACATACCTGAGGACTGTGACAGAATATGTATTTCTATTACACATGGAATAGACACTGAGCATGTGCTGGTGGCTCTCTCTGTTACTATGCAGCATTTTAGCTAACATTTATTTTAAAAACAAAGAAATTCAACAATAACTAAATTCAGATGTTACCTTTTTAACACCAATCTGGACAGCTCTCTCTATTACATCTTGTAAGTCATCTGTGTAAGAAAAATCACATATTAAGAAAACCTGGTAAATAAAGAGATATTATCTATAGGTTTTTTTTTAGATTTATTTATTTATTTATTTATTATATGTAAGTACACTGTAGCTGTCTTCAGACACCCCAGAAGAAGGCATCAGATCCCATTATGGATGGTTGTGAGCCACCATGTGGGTTGCTGGGATTTGAACTCAGGACCTTCAGAAGAGCAGTCAGTGCTCTTAACCACTGAGCCATCTCTCCAGCCCCAATATTATCTATAATTATGCATCTATAATTTTTATCTCTCCTTAAAGTAAAAATGCACAAAAATAATCATATACTAAAACACAGTCTAATCAGTGCTAATTACCTGTAATCTAGTAAAACTAGAGTTGTAAAACCTTAAAAAAATATAAAACAAGAAACTGAATAATTAATAAATTGTGCTTTTATTTTGTTGAACAAAAAAGGTGAAAATGACAGAAGTCAGGGGGTCCAACTTAAAGATGAACTCAGTAACTACAAAGCAATTGATGTGCCTTGTATCTAAAACTTGTATTTGTGTATGAAAGTGCATGTACCCATATGTGTGTGAGTCTGTGTGTGTGTGTGTGTGTGTGTGTGTGTGTGTGTGTGTGTGTGTGTAGGCTAGAGGACAACACTGGGTGTTTCCTCTATCATTCTGGCTTATATAATTGAGGCTCTCACTGAACCTGGAGCTCACTGCTTCAGATGATTGACTGACCAGCAAGCCTCCGGGAGCCACGTTTCCTTGCCATACACTGGGGTTATAGACACGTGCTGCTGCTCTTAGCTTTAACATGTGTGCTGGGGATCCAAACTCAGAATTTCATGCTTTCCACAGCCAGTCCTTTATACTGAGCAATCTCCCAACTCACTATTAGGGCCAGAAACATAACGGGCAGCAAAATAAAATATAAAAACTTGATTATTAATTTCATACTTCAGTTTCAGAGCAAATAAAAAAATTCAAAATTCTTATTTACATATATATAATAAAAATAATATATAAAAATAATTGGAATACGAAAGACAAAAATCATCTTAGTTAACTTATACTGAGCATAGCAACTAAATTTGCTAGATTATAAACTGCAGTAGCAGTGATAATTGACTACTGCATAATTTATGTTATACACATATATACAAACACACATACATATACACATGTAACAGCAAAGCATGAAATCTAAGCACTACAAAGGAAGGAAAGCAGTAACGTATAAACCTAGCATACAAATGTCTAAATGAACTTATAAGAGTAAGTTTTAAAGTGAGACCTGGGAAAATGCATTTTTCTTGTTTCCTGTGTTTGGGAAAGCCTGCTAGAGAAGCTTGGGATGCTGCTGACTTAGCTCACTGTGGTATGGAACAATTTCAACCTCCCTATTTGCATGTACATAGAGCACAGGCACTCTTCCCAGGCAGTGTGCACAGACACTTCTATTGTAGACATCCTGCCTTTAAAATTCGGTGTCACCACCATTCCTTGCTTAGTCACCTCTCAGCTAACCCAGCAGGCCTACAAATGAACCTGTATGTGGGAGACACAGTCCAGTGGGCCAGCACTTGTCTATGCTCACATCAGTCCCTGGGCTGATTCTCAGGACTGGAGAGGAAACCGAACTTTTATGATAATACAAACCATTTGCTTCTGGTGAAGCCTACACTTGAAGTAACAATATCCAGTCCCATTATACACTGGGCCTCTAAGTAGACACTGACAGAAAGAGAAGGGAATACAGGAGAGACAACAGCACACCTCACCTTTCTTCTACCACACTTTGTCCTTGGTGGAAAACGTGTTTTTCCTTTCTAAAAGATTATCTTTATTTTTTAATTCTCTCTCTCTCTCTCTCTCTCTCTCTCTCTCTCTCTCTCTCTCTCTGTCTCTCTGTCTCTCTCTCTGTCTCTCTCTCTCTCTGTGTATACATGAATGAACATGATGTCAGAAGCCAGAAGAGGACATCAGAGGCTTTGCAGCTAGGGTTGTGGGCAGCTGTGAGCTGCCCATTGTCAAAGTGGGTGCTGGGAATGAAACTCAGGTCCTTTGTAAGAGCAGTACATCATCCTCTTAACTAGTGAGCCATCTATAGCCCCTGAAAATTTTTAAGAACTCGATAAGCTGATATTCACAGGAAGTAATTGTTGGGTTCCATGCCTGTTGTTCAAAACAACAGTATGGCTTGCCAATAGGGCTTGTCTGACTTAGTTCACTGTTTTGTCTGACATATGATGATGAACGTTTTGCTTTGTTTGTTTTTTAAAACAAGTTCTCACTATGTAGCCCAGGCTGGCCTTAAACTTGCTATTCCCCTTCCTCTACTTTCTGAGTGCTGGACTTTTAGACTCGCACTTAGCTATACAGAGTTCTTTAAGATTTCACTTTTAAGAGTGGATTATGCTTTTCAAGACCCTGTAGCAGAGAATTTGTCTTCTTAGAAGTCACCATAGTAAAAAAGACATTCACCTTGATGCTTCTGCACCCCCCTATAAATTCCTCTGAACATAGGATCTGTCAGGTTGATGCCAATATCTGTGGAAAACAAAAGCAAAACAGATAACCATTAAAACAAAATTTACTTGAAATATCTCTAAACAAGCTGTTCATTCACACAGTCATTCATCTAAGCAGTATCAATTGGCTGGTTGATTCTTGACAGCTACTCTGATAGAGCTGTGGGACACAAGGAGGACTAAGATGTGATCTCTGCTCTTGAAAGACTCATGGCAGAAGTAAGTCTTCAGACAGAAGGGAATGGGGCAGATCCACTCATAGGCAATTATAGAGACAATGAGGGGGATAGGAAAGTTCATTAGGAAACCAAATTAAAATGTATCATATACACATATGAAATTGTCAATAAATTTCTCAAAATGCTAAAAACATAAAACCACTGTTATTATGGGACACAGGAAGTTCTACCAGAGTTTGGCAGCTGGCTCAGAAGGAAGTTCCAGGAAGAACTAATCCAGAACTGAATGTTACTGGGTGAGTTAGAGTCACCCAGAGTGGTGGTCTGAATGAGAATGACCCCTATAGGGTCAGTTGGTGGAACTGTTTGGGGGGATTAGGAGGTGTAGCTTTGTACAAGGAGGTATATCATGGATTGGGTTTTGAGGTTTCAAAAGCCCATGCCACCAGCCCTTACTCAGGAGAGGCAGCATAGTGGAGCTGGCACTGGTGATGGGTGGTATGTGCATGAGCCAACCCCAAGGGCACAAGTGTGGGAGAACTGATCCCACCACTTGTCTGCCATGAGGTGATGCCCCCATGCCCCCATGTCTGGCAGCCTGCTGCCATGCTTCCCACCATGATGGTCATGGGCTTACTCTCTGGATCTGTGAGCCCCATAAATGTTTTCTTTGGTAAGTTGCCTTGGTCATGGTGCCTGTTCCCAGCAATAGAAAAGGAACTAAGACAGCAAGACTTCAGGGTATGAAATAGAACAATTCTTCAGGAAATTAAAGGTTTTGTAGTTGCTAAGGAAAAGCTTAGGAAAGGGTTTAGCCAGAAAGGACAGAACAATTAAGGCATACACTTATGTTAAAAATACTGGATTCAGCCGGGCAGTGGTGGCGCATGCCTTTAATCCCAGCACTTGGGAGGCAGAGGCAGGCGGATTTCTGAGTTCGAGGCCAGCCTGGTCTACAGAGTGAGTTCTAGGGCAGCCAGGGCTATACAGAGAAACCCTGACTCAAAAAAACAAAAACAAAACAAAACAGAAAACAAAAACAAACAAACAAAATACTGGATTCAATATGATGCCTGATGATTTTTAATTAAAGGGGCAAGATTTACATTGAAGACATTTCACTCAGGCATACTGGAAGCTGGGATGTGAAGGGAGCAAAAGAAGCTAAGGGCTCTCATTTGGAAACTAGCTCATG
>JADRCD010238906.1:0-22365 GCA_019843815.1 Montemys delectorum
AGGGAAACTGAGGCCGTTTTCTCATCCCCTTCTGTAGGGGGAGGATAGGAAACCCAGTTTCTTGGGTTTGAGGCCACAGTCCATAACAGGGCTCACATTGCCCCTGTTGGGGGGGGGGGTCTCTGTCCTGCTCCTCCATGTGAGAGCATCCCCCTACACCTGGGACGGTTGCTGGCAGAGGTTCTTTTAACAGGCCGAGGTTTTTAAGAGAAGATTTCTTTGTGTAGCCTTAGCTGTCCTAGAACTAGTTCTGTAGACCAGGCTGGCCTCGAACTCACAGAGATCCACCTGTCTCTGCCTCCCAAGTGCTGGGATCAAAGGAATGCACAACCACCGCCACTACCCTTCCTCCTCCTCCCGCCCTTCCCCCCGACATCTAAGGTCTTGGTGAGTGTTTTATGAACTTCTGTGGGTGGTGGAAACTGTACAATGATTTTTTTTTTTTAACATGTGTGCTTACGAGATTCAGTAGCCACAGGGAGGTAGAGTGAGTTTATCGCTCGATCCCCGAACCTCAGCAGGTACATTTTAAAAATGTAGCCTTAGGCCAGCAGCAGCCATTGGCTGAGGTGACAGACAGCATGTCTGCCTTCCCCAGGATGGCTGCCTAAAATAGATCTCATGGGACAGGTACAGAAGTCAGAGACCTGGATCTAGAGCTTGCATCTTCCAACCATGAGTTAGGTGGCTTGGGGCTAACTGTCCTTTTTTTTTTTTTCGAGACAGGGTTTCTCTGTGTAGCCCTGGCTGTCCTGGAGCTCACTCTGTAGACCAGGCTGGCCTCGAACTCAGAAATCCGCCTGCCTCCGCCTCCCAAGTGCTGGGATTAAAGGCGTGTGCCACCACCGCCCGGCTTAACTGTCCTTTTAGTACTCAGTATCCTCTCCTGTTGAACAGGGGTCTCACCACTGCTCTGAAGTTCTTGGGTCATCTTCCAGAGTGGGGGCGGGGCAGCTCACCTCACACCGAAATCTGAAGGATCTGCTAAGTGTGCCAAGGTAGAACAATCCTAATCAGAGGAAGGGGGTTAGAGAATAAAACTGGATAAGGAAGATGGGGCTCTTCAGATCAGGAGTTCAGGGAACTCAAGCGAGCCCCCGCAAGCCCTGGGCCTCAGTATCCTCATCTGCAGAACAAGAGGTTTGCACAGCACCCTGAGCTCGGCTCTCTCTGGCTGTAACAGAATGATTCGGTGGCTTGCCATTTAGTTGGAGTGTGCTGGACCTCCGGGGGCTCTAACTAGCCCCAATGGGAAGGTGTCTTGAGCTCATCAGAGAGGGTCCCCCGGTGCCTTCACCTCTGCTCATGGCTTTCCTATTTGAATTCCAGTCAGAGACATCTTGACTTGGAACATTTCAAAGGGAGGCAGTTCCTGGCTGCACAGTGGAGGAGCTCAGAGAGATCCCCACGACCGGCTGCCTCCCAGAGGCACAAATCCTCCTGCGAAGGGCCTTGAAATCTCCGGGTGAGATGGAAGAAGAGTACGGAAGGAAGGGCCCGCCCAGCCCAAGGAGACAGCTGCTCTGCCTCACTCACTTGCCCTTCCCCTGACTCCAGGCCAGCAGGAAGCCAGGTACCCAGATGGGCTTCAGCAGATGTCCTTAAGCTCCGCCCACATCACTCCCAGGTGTCAGTTACCACAGAGGCAAGCCTTCAAAGTCTCACCTCCATTCCTTCTGCTGCTACCATTTCCCCTGAGGTCTCCTCCCGCCACAGAGGGATAGAAGGGGACACTTGTCACCTCATCAACCATCCCCCACGCCATCTGTCTTTTTCTTCCAGACATATTTCTCCTACATACACAGAGCTGCCTGAGATAATGATAATGCAGTGTTCTGTGGGTTTTTTGTTTGTTTGTTTTGTTTTGTTTTGTTTGTTTGTTTGTTTTTAAGGAGGGAGGCAGGACAAGAGGGGGTGGAGACAGACTCCCTTTCCAGTGATGTCTGGCTCAAGCTGATGCTAGTGTCAGCTCGCATTCCCTGAACTTAAGGGAAGCAGGGAGCCAAGGAACATAGGAGGTAAGAGATTGACAAAGGGGGAGCCGGTCTCCCTGGTCCCAACCATAGCAGATCACAGCACCCAGCATGGCAGAGAACAGGCACATCAGAAAGATGTTCTACCTAGATGCCTGGGAGCTTGGCTCCCTCAGCCCTGGGCACCTGCTCATCCATGTAGATCAGACCCCATCCGGATGATCCTTACCCACCCAGTCACCCAGAGTCTCTGCTTCTTCGTTTCCTCTGGATGTGAGTTCGAGGAATCAAAACAGATACTCGGTGGAGTCAAAAGTGTCTAGAGTTGGGCGTGGTGGTACAAACATTTAATTCTAGGACTTGGGAAGCCCGGGGATTTCTGCTTGAGGCTGGCCTGGTCTTCATGATGAGTCCCAGGCCAGCCATATTTACTTGGTCAAACTCAAGTATCTGAAAATCAGCAAAGGAAAACTAAATTCTAAACCTCAAGAAGGGTAGTTCAAGACGGGATGGATTTAAACAAGCAAACATTTATATACTAGTCCTCACCATGGAGAAATGGGTGTATCTGTGATGCAGGCAGCAAAAAGTCTAGGTAGTGGTAGGTTTGAGGTCAGCCTGGGGCAGGTATATGAGTACACCCTGTAGCTGTACAGATAGTTGTGAATCTTCATCTGGTTGTTGGGAATTGATTTTTAGGACCTCCGCTCGCTCTGGTTGGCCCCGATTGCTCAGTCCCTGCTTGTTCCGGCCCAAAGATTTATTTATTATTATAAATAAGCACACTGTAGCTGTCTTGAGACACAGCAGAAGAGGGCATCAGATCTCATTATGGGTGGTTGTGAGCCACCATGTGGTTGCTGGTATCTGAACTCAGGACCTTTGGAAGAGCAGTTGGTGCTCTTACCCACTAAGCCATCTCACCAGCCCATAATGGAGACTCTTAATGGAGTGAGTCTCCGACCTAGCTATAGGTTCTGAGCACTCTGGGCTCTCCTCATCATCTCCTGTCTCTCCAACAAGGGGAGCACAGTGGTGAACAGATGCCTTCAGAGGAGGCTCCGACTGGCATCCTCTTGCCTGTACTCTTGCCTTTGGCCCCACAGAGAGACAGGAGCGGGAGAAAGGATGCTTTCCTGAGACCGATGTGCACCTGGTGGCTTCCTTTGCATGCTGGTGCCTTTAGTGATTCTGAGCAGAGACAAAGGACCATCCACCCCATGTCTGAGAGCCCCCAGCTCGGCACATCTATCTTCTCGAGGTCTGAGGACACAGCTTTCCTGACTTCTAGTCACTTTTGACTACAAGGGTGTATCTTGATTACTTGAACTCATGCACAGGGGAAGTGAAGATGCAGGGAACTCTGGGTGAGCAGTGGGTGGGGCATGTTTGGATGAGGACCTGATGAGCAGTTTCCCAGAGATAAGGAAGCAACTTCATCATCTTCCAGCAAGTAGCTAGACTCTTACCGGACAGACTCAAAGAGTGGAGCTGGGCCACCATGATAAGTCAGGGCTTCTCTGAGCACAGCAAAGGGAGAGGGCCAGAGAGCATGAGGAATCACTTTGGCAAGGAGAGGAGCAGGTTGAAAAGGAAAAACTGCCAGATGGGTAAGTGCTGGTGCTGCCCAGCTAATGCATATCTTGCAGGCTGTATGGATGGGTCTCACGTAGTCTGGAAGTCTGGGCTGGAAGAGAGCTAGCATCCTGGGGGACTCCTGTCCATGCAGAATCTGAGGAATAAGCCACCCAGTGGACATGGACATAAGGAGATGACATGGAGACAGAGGCATTCAGGAGATGGCAGCCTGGATATAGGAGAGAAGGGAGGGCTGGGGTGGACCAAGTTCTAGAAGAAGTCAGAGCTCAGGGAGGATAACACGCCTGTGGACTAAACACTAACAAAGCTAGTTAATACAGAGAAAGGATTTAAATTCAGATCTGCCTGACCCCAGTGCTTATAGATTTGGCCCACTACGTTCTATGTCCTCCCTCTGACGGCCCCAAGGGAAGAAGGCAATGACTTAGGCTTTTGCTGAGTGGTGGAGTTGAAACACTACACACATAATTGTGATTCACAGATGCAGGGGAAATCCAATCCTTGCCGAGTGTGAGAAAATGGCTGGAATCCACCCCCTTGTCCTGGCTCAAGCTAGGCTCTCCCAGCTCAGAAGCAGGGCCGGCTCCTCTGGGGGAGAATTTCTTCCTGTCTGCCATTTGACATACCGTCCACTAATGCAAGGCCAGCACACTCCTACTAGCCCAACACCTTGGCTCCAGCCCCAGGCTTATGGGAAATCACAGGTCTATTCAACTCCATCCACCTGTTCCCAAGAGAAAAGAGAAGGAGCCAAGATGTCCTGGCTTCTTTCCTCCACAGATGTGTTCCCAGCTGTGTGATAACAAATCACAAGGGTAGGTCTCATGCCTCCACCCCAGGAGAAGCAGAGAGTACCAGAGTCGTTACTAACCAATAGATGGACAGATGAGCCCAGGGTAAACCAACAGATCAAGCCTGAGTCCCCAAGCTGCCCAGAAAATAAGGACATTGCTCATTTTCACCCTGATCTAGATAGGGTGGGCTCACCCTGAGCTAGATCCTGGGCTAAGGGTTACAGTGGATGCTGAACTTGAACCAAGAGGGCTACCCTTTGATAGTCGTCCTCCACACCTTACAGTCTATTTTTCACCATACAGTCTATGTTTTGGAGACTTTATCTTCATAATAGTTTAAACAACCACTAGGCTGGCCTATAACCATAAAAGGCCAATTGTCTCTCCTTGTGATAGGTCAGCCAGAGCCATCTCCTCCTCCCCTGGGTAAATCAGCGGCTCTCTTGGGCAGAGCGTAGGCTTCCGCGCTCTGCCACATGGACGGAGAACAGAAGAAGTCAGCCAGTGGTGTGATAGGAAATGAATCCAGTGTGTAAAGCGGATGGGGCAGAGCCAACACGCTGAGCAGGCAAAGATGCTTGGTGCTGTTAGCTCTTCTCTCCGGAAACCTGGCTAATTCTTGGTGCCCTCCCTGTCCTGGAAATGCTGTCTCTGGTAAGAAACTCCCCTATTTTGTTCAAGCTCCAGAAGGCCTCATAATGCACATCTCAGAGCCTGAGCTGACTTGAAAAAGGTTCAGTGACTGAGCCAAACTGTGAGTGGAGTCCCTTGGACGACTGGTCACAACTGGGACCCGGAGAACTGTACAGTGGTTAGAAAGAGGAGGAGCAGTTCTATTGCAAGCCTGTAGGAGAGGTGGGGACAGAATCATTTAGTGACTTCTGAAGGTATACCAGGTACTCTGTACTTTTCCTTCAATTTAATCCTCACAGTGGCCCCCAAATGCTGGATAGTCGTCTCGGCCTGCCGATGAGGAACAGGTTCAAAGCGGGTCATGGATAGGAAGGAGTCGCATTTTGAGTTGATCTGAAATCTCACAATCAGGCCTTTAAAGCTGGTGTGGTTTCTATTACCCCAGGGAGTCAAGGTCCCGGAGACACAAACTGTCCAGGGCAAGGGTAGATCCAGTCTTGGTCCTATAGTAAGCATGGTGGCCCTTCCAGACCATCAGGATCCAGGGTGGAGAAGTACATGCAGATGGTGTCAAAGTTATAGAGCAGTGGACCTCACTACATGTCTTAAACCTGGCAACAGGTACCCCAGGAAGTTAGGGGAACCAGCCAGGCTCCCCGAACCACCAAAATCTTACAGAAACCCTCAGGCAGATGCATCCCTTTAAAAGTAACAGGCTCTAGGCAGATGCCCAGGAAGATCTGTCATGTGGGGCATTACAAGGCCAGCTTTCTCCATGGGCGAGGTTCATGTGGCTTAGTGACTACGGAGCCGAATGCTTGAGGCACAACCTAATGGTTCCTCATGGGAAGAGATGGGAGCCAAACTAGTACCTAACTCTGCTGTCCTGGTGACTGAATTAATTCATGCCAGAACAGTGTCTTGTGTTCATTGATGAGTTAGATATTATCGGAAGGCTCAGATCTTTCACGGAGCTAACACTACCCACCTCCATCCCTGCGATGCACCAATATGGGAAATCTAACCTAGCAATCAGGAGCTACTTACAGGGGGAGGAGTGGGCAGGAAGATAAGAAGGAAGTACTATTCCAGTCTGCCGACCAGCCACAGGAGCCTCTGTACCGGACTTTTCCCATACATTTCCTTCTCCGAGTTCTCTAGATCTGAAAGCGGGGGAGTCTGATCCCTGTGTAGCCAACAAGGAGGCTGAGACTTTTCCAAGGCTGCACTTAGAGAGAGAGATCAAGAGTTCACTGGCAGAACCAGCAGGCGAGAACAGCTTTCCGACCATCTATGCTCTCCTCTCTTTGGTCCACCTAGGGAGCTCCCTTGTGGGAGCCCTCATGTGGCTCATGGGTTCTGCTCTGTCTGTCCTGCTTCAGCTGGGACACTGCTGGAACCCTCCTCCGAGGTGGGTCGGCTTCCTACACTGGACAGTGATTACTGTGAGAGGCATGACCCTCTGTAGAGTTGGTGCTGAGGTCAGGAGAGAAGCCATCTTTATACCTGGACCATTCAAACTATGGCAAGAGCGAACCTACGTGTTCTAGGATATAGCAGGGGCAAGGAACAGATCGGCTACTCATCACACAAGAGGCAGAAGAGTCCGGTAGCTAGATGTAAGAAACTGAGTCGTCAAGTCTGGTTTGAAGCTTAGATTTGTCATTAACTGGCCACATACCTTTGGGAAAGTTGCTCTGCATTCGTTAGTCCTTTGTGAGTAATGACATATCTAAGTCTCTTGGGATCATGGGCTTACCAGCCAAGAGAAGGGCAGCAGTCGGGTCATCCTGGTTGTCGAGTACTACAGAACCCTCCCTCATCTTAGACAAGCAACGCTGGCCCATATTCCCTGCCACATTGGCCACTGGACCTCCACAGTCCAGAAACCACAAGAGGCAGAGCAGGAGGCCCTTGGGTTCCTCCAGCTCTATTGCCTGCCAAAACGGTTGTGTAAGCTTTTGTACCTAACCCTTGAATTACATCTCATTCTCCTGATGAGATGGGTGCCTCACAGCTGGCAAACAGTGAGTGCTCAATAAGTGCCAGCTACCACTGTTGCTGATCTCCAATGTCTCAGACACTCCTGAGTGTTGGAGGGTCCTTCAAAGGGCCCTACATGAAAGGTATATGACCTTTGCACACTATATGACCTTCATTACAGTCTTGGGGCTGGGTACTCTCTTTCAAAGATCCAACACTCTACAGCAAGGCTTGGAGTGGTCCTGAAGCTACAGGTCCGGCTCAGGGAACTAGCAAGGCTTAAAGGTGCCAAGTAGGCCTCTTTATCTGGAAACTTGGCCACGGGGCTCCTGAAAGCTCAACATGTCCCTTTAAAGGCGGCAACAGGAGCCCAGCAGCTTCTCCACACTGTCTGCTGAGAACAAGACAACTCGCTATTGGGGAGTCAGGAATCCCAGGCCCAGCCCTGACATCTGCAGCCTCCACCCTGGCAGACCATAGCATGGCTGGAGTAGCATGCAATCTCTCTATGCCAAGGTTACGATTCTGCTATGTGTGTGTGTGGAGGGGTGTGGGGGTAGGGCTGGAGAACAAGCCTAGGTTTTGTGCATGCTAGGTAAATGGTGTACCCGCCCCCCGCCCCCATGCCTTTTTAAAACTCTTTTTTGAGGGCTGGAGAGATGACTCAGCGGTTACGTGCACTGACTGCTCTTCCAAAGGTCCTGAGTTCAATTCCCGGCAACCACATGATGGCTCACAACCATCTGTAATAGTATCCCTCTTCTGGTGGGTGTCTGAAGACCGCTACAGTGTATTCGTATAAATAAAATTAAGTAAATCTTAAAAAAAAACAAAAAACAAAACAACAACAACAACAACAACAAAAAACCTCTTTTTGAAATAGGGTGTAACTAAGTTGCCAAGTGTCCTGGCTAGTTCTAAGCTACTTGACACAAGGTGGAGCCATCAGATGAGAGGGAGTCTCAACTGAGAGATTGTTCCATATGACCAGACTATTAGCAAGCCTGTGGGGCATTTTCTTAATTAGTAATTGATGAGGGAGGGCCAAGCCCATTGTGGGTGGGGGCATCACTGGGATGGCAGTCCTGGGTTCAACGGGAAAATAGGCTGAGCAAGCCATGTGGAACAAGCCAGTAAGCAGCGCCCCTCCATGGCCTCTGTATCAGCTCCTACCTCCAGGTTCCTGCCCTGTTTGAGTTTGTGCCCTGGCTTCCTTCAGTGATGAACAGTGCTGTGGAAGTGTAGGCCAGATCAACCCTTTTGTCCCCAAGTTGCTTTGGTCATGGTGTTTCATTACAGCAATAGAAACCCTAACTAACAGGGCTGGAGAGATGGCTCAGCGGGTCAGATCCCAGCAACCACATGGTGGCTCACAACCACCTGTAATGAGATCGGACGCCCTCTTCTGGTGCGCCTGAAGACAGCAACAGTGTATTACGCCAGAGCGAGCAGTGCTGGCAGAGGTCCTGAGTTCAGTTTCCAGCAGCCACACACATGATGGCTCACGGCCATCTGTACAGCTACAGTGTACTCATACACATAAAATAAATAAAATAAATCTTAAAAAAAGAAAAGAAACCCTAACTAAGACACCACAGCTAACTTAGTCTAACTAAGACACCATAGCTAACCTTAAACTTGCCATCACTCTGCCTAAGCTTCCTGAACATCTGAGATTACAGAATATGTATCACCATGCTCAGATATGGTTCCTTTGAATAGTTTTCTAACTCCTTTGTATGGATTATTATTATTATTATTATTATTTTGGTTTTTCGAGACAGGGTTTCTCTGTGTAGCCCTGGCTGTCCTGGAACTCACTCTGTAGACCAGGCTGGCCTCGGACTCAGAAATCTGCCTGCCTCTGCCTCCCAAGTGCTGGGATTAAAGGCGTGCCCCACCACTGCCCAGCCTTTGTATGGATTCTTGAATCAAACAGATAATTCAGAGGCTGAAATGCATTCTGTGTATCCCTGCTTCAAAGTTAGACATAAGTGAACATTTCCACGGATGTAGTGGGAGCATGCTTGTAAACCCAGGCAGAGCAAGGGCAGGAGTTCAATGTTCACCCTCAGCTACTTATCAAATTAGAGGCCAGCCTGAGCTACATGAGACCCAGATCTTGAAAAATGAGGGCAAGAGGTGAGGGAGAAAAAGAGAAGAGAGGAGGAGAAGGGGAGGGGAGGGGAGAGGGAGAGAGGGGAGGAGAAGGGTTCTAGAGTCTAGTTCTGGGGCTGTGCTGTGGGTGGTCTGGCTCTTGCTTTGGGGGCTGGTGGTCAGCCTTTAGCAGGGCACACATGCTCCAAGTAAGGCTGAGGAAGACTGATGATCCCTGATAAAGGCAGAACACCTCGCCCCAGGCAGTAGGCCTCGTCAGAACTGTAGCTAGTGAAGGAGGAAACATCTGAACAGAGGGATCCTTAGGTGCCTCCCTTTCAGTAAGGGCTACAACAGCTATGTCCCTCTAGTCAGGAGATGCAGAGCTGCAAGGCCCCGGGGAGTTGATCTCACTGGCAACCTCACCTAAGAGGGAGGATACACAGGACGTTGGCGGAGGTCTTTGGAAGCCTACTGTGTTCATCCCTCCTGATGTTTCCCCAGAGCCTATGGGCCCAGCCTACTCTTTCCCATCAAATGCAATCCCACACCGGCTTCTTCTCCTTGACCGCCTCTCCTGCAGCCAGCCTGGAAGGAGCCCTTGCTGCCCCCACCTCTCCATCTGTAAGCCCGCCTAACGCCTCAGTCTCAGGTGTACACTGGCTTGCCCTTGCCAGCTGCTTGACAAGTTCCTTATGAATTAAGCAGAATTAGAAGAAGAAGAGAAAAAAAAAAAAAAACTGGGGGAAGAACTGGGAATCTAGGAAGCAGTACATCCTAGAGATTAAGTTCAAATTCTTTTTTTTTTTTTTTTAAGATCTCCATTTCTTCATTTGTAAGTACTAAGAAATAATGACGCGTATGCCACCGTAGCCATGCTGTCACACAATTAGTAAATACTGCAAATAGTTATTGTATTCTTGAGCTTTCCTTTTTCCTTCTACCTGGGAAGAATCCAGTGGCAGGGCTCCTAGACAGTATCTCCCCAGCATGGAGAGCTTGGAATTCTAGGCCCCGTGGCACCTTGGGGATTCTGTAGAGAGAAGACAGGGCCTCCTGTCTGGATGGCTGCCAGTTCTCCCCAAAGGGAAGGGCCTGTTTAGTGGGTCACCAAGGGCAAAGAAAGTCTGTGTCTTCAGAGTCTGAAGGGTAACCAGTACTTAAAGTGCTTGTCTGGGAAAGAAGCCAGGCATCTGAAGCCTGCAGTCTCTGCCTGGGGGTCTGTTTGGGGGAAGTTGCTCCTCCCTGGTCATGTTTCACACTCTTAAACTGGTCCAGCTCTTGTGTACATACATAGAGACTCATGAGCTGGATTGTGCTGGAAACCAGAGTGTGCTGGTACCGATGTGCACTGATCCATGGGAACACAGGCTACCCGCCGCACACTCCAACCTTCAACCTCACCCAAGTCCCAGGCTTCTGCACTGCACACGCCACATAAGCCGTTACGTCAATACTTCCAGTGCGCTGGGTGCATTTGTTCTTACTAGTCATCCAGAGGTCACAGTTTATAACGCCGGCTCTCTATGAAAACATCTGGAACTCTTGACTCAAATCTGCCCTCAGCTCTACCCAACAGCAGGACTCCAAGGGATAATCCTCAGACAACCGTGCAGGGGGACAGGCAGTGGGAGTGGCAGGCCATAATTGACCAAAGTGCTAGTTCTTGGTGCCCACGTCCCAACTCACGGCAGCACCATCAGACACACTGGGCAAGACTGCAACCCAGAAATTAGACGGTTCTGCAGTGAAACCACTCACTCCTGTGGCCCTGAAATGTATCATTGAGATATCTAAAATAGATGTCAGGATGGCCCAGGCCAAGGCATGGCTCCTGCCGAGAGTCCCCAGTTGTCTTACTGAGGTCTGGACGGAATGGAACGAAGAACTGTGTGTAAACACAAGATGTACAGAGGCATTGACAGTAAGAGCCAGAAGCCTGCAGAACATCTATGGTCCCTGCCTCCCCTACCCGCAATAGCACCAGGCTAGGCAGAGAAGCACAGAAGCCTAGCAGGTCCTAACCCCTCCTCCCCCTCCCCCTTTTATTATTATTATTTTTTTAACATCTCACATACCAGAGGTCTAAGATCTGGGATGGGCCCAACTGTGTTCCTGTCTCCACCTCTAGTGAGAAGAGAAGACATCATCCCGGTTTGTACACTGATGTTTTGCCGGCCAGAAGGAAGCAGGGGCTCGGACTTCATGGAACGAAGTGGAAAGGGAACCAGGGAGGTTTGGGTGCGGGTGTCCGGGGCCTCCCCAGCTGCAGAATCAGCAGCGTGAGGAGGTGTCTGACTTGATGGCAGGGACTCTATGGGCTTCTGTTGGAGGTCACCTCCCCATTTAGGGTAGTCAGCTGGGTCTGGTGCCCTGGCTCTTTATGTGTAAGAGAGGGAAGGCTGTAGGCTCCTTGGACATCAAACACATGTGGGTAATCCAACAGGGGGTGGGGGGAGGTCAGCCAGAGCAAATGAGAAACAGGTGACACCCATTTCCTTCTGCTGGCTGGCTAGCACAGGGACTCTGGCAAAGGGAAAGAAAGGCTTTGTCAGGAACAGCTTCTCTGGGACAAGGAAAAAAAAAAAAAAAAAAAAAAAGACACAGGCAAGAAACATGAAAAGACAGGGTGAAGAAGGGAGGAAAGATGAGATGAAGCTCAGACAGGCAGGCATCTAACTTATGTGAGATGTGGGCTCCCTTCATCTGTAAAGATCCAAAGAGCAAATGTACACCACGGAAGAAATTCTCAGAAGACAGAATCTTCATTGAACAGAAAGGAGAGAGAGGGAGGTGGGGACCTTCCGACAGTGAACGCTTTCCAGGAAAATAAGGTAGTGAGCCCTCTGTTACCAGGAGTGTGTAAACAGAACACCCACCTGCCTCTGATGCCACAGAGGGATTAATCTCAGTGTTTAGTGGGCGGCTCATCGAGACAATTTCTACTCTTTGGTTCTAAGAAATCCCAGGGAAGGCTGATGCAGCTTGTAGAGAGAAGGGCAGGCATCTCGCTGCAGTGTGGTGCAAAGGCAGCCGAGCGGCAGCAGCAGAGTGGGTGCTGAACTGCAGCTGTGCACCTTGGGGGCACAAGCTCCAGGAAGCCCCCTGCACCATTTTGAGCCCTGGGGCCAGAGGTTGGAGAACTGGAAATGAATGTATGGGAGAGGGGGCAAGACTGAGGGTAGTGGGAGAGGAGAAACTGAAGATTGGGCACAGGACAGAAGAAATAAAACAAGAAGAAAGTATCAGGGACCGCCCCCCCCCCCCCCGGGTCCCAGATGGCTTAGTCCCGTTTATCTCTGAGCTTGGAGTCAGTCAGCCATGGGAAGACAAAACATCCTGAACATGGTTTGGGGGAGCCAGAGCAGCTCTGGGCACCCCTGCTCCTCCTAGAACCTTCTCCCCAAGGTAGGGGGCCTACCCCTAAGACCTACTCAGCCAGCTCTTTCCCTCTGAGACACAGAACCCAGGTTGTCTTGCGAGGAGACCAGCTTCAGTCTCGCCACCAGGGGCAGTGGTACAGGACTCCCTGTCCACCCTTTGGTGGAGACCCAAGCCCGGCCTTGGATGAAGCCACCTTGACCATGTCAGGGAAAGAAATGGTCTGCTCGGCGGTGGAAGGTGCCCTAAGGTCCTGTGTCACCTCCTATTCCACACGAGCACATTCACCGGCTGGTCCAGCATGCTGTCACAAACCATCAACCCGTGTTTCCAAAACTCCCCTCTAGCCAAATGCCACTACTCAGGGAAGGGCAGCAGGAAGGGTTGCCCACACTCTTTCAAGGCCTCAAAGAGCTCCTGGAATCACCAACCACGCTTGTGGGTGGAGCTTCTGGTACTAGGTAAGCTTGCATACACACACACACACACACACACACACACACACACACACACACACACCCCTGTCTTCCTGTTCAGGGCAAGTTATCTAGAGTCCCGTGTCCACTCCCCACCAAGGCACAGGAGAAGTGCTTGGGGAAAGAGGCCATCCCCGAAGCACTCCATACAAGTGCAGAGTGCATTCTCCGAAGCAAGTCTTTCCCAGCCCTCCTCCCCAACGCCCCAGTGCCTTAGAAATGGCTAGCTTCCTGTCTTTCCTCCTTAATTGTATTTGGTCGGTGCTTCTGAGGGTAGAGGACTGTTGCCATGGAAACCCATCCGTGGGTGCCAGACACCTTCTGTGAAGAAATGGGACTATGGACGCCAAGACCTGAGTTCTTTCTCACCCTGACCTCGGGCCATCTTAATTGTTACTCTGTACAGTCTTTCCTGGAAGGCTGAATGTTGGGGGGTGGGGGTGGGGGACAATCAGCAAACTGCTTTAATCATCAAATGAAGAGCTGATGAGCTGAAGTATGACTTGGGGTGTAACTGTAATTTTAACTTCTCTGTATTAATATAAGTGCTCTTTGATCCACCCAGGATGTTTACAAGGTCTAATCAATCCCTCACCTCTGCCCTTACAGGATGAGCCATGGAAGGGGGTCACTTCCACTCACACATGGGGAAACTGAGCCCTAGAGGAGGAACCAGAACTTAGGACTTCTGGACAAAGATTTGGGGAAGATCACTTTCTGCTTTGGCCCAGAGTTGGCTTACTGCCCTTCCTCCAGAATCAAAACTATCTCATGGACTAGCAAGCTAGGGTACTAGAATTGGCCTCTTTCTCCTGGGACTGGCCTTCAGCGTTCTATGCTTCCATGCTCTCCAGAGGGAGACCGTAGTTTCTTGGCGGCTTTCAGGTTAGGGAAGGGACAGAGAGCCTGTTTAGATCATCTGGGCCCCAGCTGAGACGGGAAAGGGATGACTAGGTTTCAGTTCTTCCCCTTTATTCAAGAAAGACTCCTATTTGAGGCTGCCCCAGCTCCCTGCCCTGTGCCTGCAAAGCTGGGTACCAGGGAATATGCATAAGCTGATACTGGGCCTCAAGGGCAAAGGTGGGTGCAAAAACTCCATGACTGTAGCCATGGGGAGACATCATAGCAGCCTTGTCCCCAGATGTCACCCTGCTGCACACCAGGGGCCTGGCCTGGCCTGACCCTGGGCATACTTGTACAGACCCTGGGATGCCAACCGGCTCCACCTTTCCCTTACTCCTCCTGGTCCTCTCTACCTCATCTTCACACAGGAAAAAGGCTTGGCCTAGAGTCATCAACTGCCTGCTATCGTCTGATTCCCGACAGTGTATTCTGAGGCCAGATGCCACCGTATCTAAGTCATCTCATTTAGAGGCAACATGGCAACCTCTGCAGACTTCCCACCCCCCTCCTCCACCTGAGGGCGAAGCTCCATAGCTCTCTACAAGGCCATTGGAATGGCTCTTCTGGCCCAGACCAGTACACACACCTTCATCAGACCCCTCTACACCTATGGGCTCTTCCTCCTCCTGGGTCTCCCACAAAAGAGCTGAGGACTCACGAACAAACGGATTCTTAGGTTCAGGCAGCAGGCTCTTCTTGCCTTTGGCCAAGCATCTGACCAGCTAGAAAGGGAAGAGGTCCCTGGTCGCCCAATAATTTGTTAAGTGATCGGGAAATGACAGCTAGGCGGGAATAAGGGACCACAGCTCAACTTCTCTTCCTCTCCTGCCCCTAACCAGCTCTAGGACCATCTTTCAGAGTTTCTGTGGTGACCCCTTTCTTGAGAAGCAGCTAAGAGGCCTTCGATGGGCAGTGTGGGAAATGCCTTGACAAGGGAGGGCTAGATTAACTAACCTACCCCAAGCAGAGGAAGCCCTGACCTTGAACATGGGGCTGTGCCCTCTATTCCAACACTCGTCTTCCCCTGCCCAAATATATGAAGGCCCTTTCCCCTCAGCCCCTTTCAGACTATGTGCATTCATTCCGAGACAGCCCCATGTCTCAAGGCCCAATTCCATGGCTACCTCCTTCAGCGAGGCCTAAGACAGGCCTCCCTTCTCAGTCCCTCTCTAGACCCCAGTCCAGTTTTCATCCCCCACATAGCCCCGCTGATGTCTAGTGCATAGTTTTTTCTTATTGTCTGTCTAAGCCCATTGAATGGCAGGCTCCTTGAGGGCAGGATCTTTGATAGGCTCAACAGGCAATGGGGTGGCACTTCTGCCTGTCACTTCTACACACTCCACCCCATCCCCCCTTCCCACTGTCAAATCTAATTTGGGGGGCAGCCTAAAGGCAAAGGTTGCTTTCCTTCCTTTGCCCTAGTCCAGTCTCCTGCCCGCCTCTGCAAGAGCCATCGTGTCCGAGGCAGGATCCATGCTCAT
The DNA here is from genome assembly GCA_019843815.1 of Montemys delectorum. NCBI lineage: Eukaryota > Metazoa > Chordata > Mammalia > Rodentia > Muridae > Montemys > Montemys delectorum. The sequence continues at coordinate 15,321 of JADRCD010238906.1, forward strand.
CAGGCCCTCACCACCCCACAGGCGGGGGGTGTCTGAGGAAGGCTGCAGCAGGCTGAACAGGTTTCCTTCAGCGTTCTCCAGGGGCCTTGGGCCAGCACTAGCTTCTCTCTCCATCAATCTGGTCACTTGGACCGCCACCCTCCTCTTGGCCCCGCCCTTTCACACGCTCACGACACGCCCCTTCCCAGCCCCCAGCAGAGTCGATACCAGCCTACAAGGTACCCGGGGTGGTGGGGGTCCCTCGACTCTGGCGCCTGAGGACCCACATCCTCTGCAACAAGTCTGTGCACTTGAGGTGGCTAGCAGCCGATCTCCCGCAGCCCCTGTACTGCCGGGGCCGGCTTCTAAGGCACGGCCGCCTCCTTACGCACACCTTCCATGTACCCCTGTCTGAGGACAGGGGCTCTACAGAAAGAAAACACGGTTCCCCGGGCTGGCTCAGGATTTTTTCCTTGGACGTTCAGGCTTGGAGAACAATGGAGCAGCTCTCCGGCTTCCTCCACGGAGAAGCTTTTGTTCCTCCCTTCCCGCCAGCTTGCCTTTCATTAGCCAAAGGGCAAAGGCTTCTCCGGAGTCCCCTTGCAAAAGCCCAGACCTTTCCCTAAAACATTTAGGGGGACGCGGGGGGGGGGGGGGTGACTGCTTGGGGCTGGGGGAAAGGACGTGTATCCAGATGCGCGCAGCTGGCTGCCCGCCCACCTCCCTAGCCCTAGACACTTCTTGTTGCCAGGTCCCCCACACCCGGGGAAATCCGACTCGAGCTCCCACCCGGGATTCACAGAGGAAGTGGAGCCTCAGCTCTGCTCCAAGGACCGACTAGCCCTCACATCTGCTTTCCCCACATCTTTGCTCTAGATCTGGGCTGTTACCGATGCTTCGCTGGCAATGCTGGATGCTGTGTTATCCAGCACAAATCACTCCTCAGCTGGTGTTTCTACCGACCTCACCGTGGTTTGCTATGTGAGGACTATGGACTTCAAAATTCAAGGGAGCTAGTGATTTCTGAGCCCCCAAACCCCCCATCCCCATTGTCCACCCTCACTTCCAACAGGCCACAGCAGAGCCCCGGTTCCCATCAGCGACATCTTTAAGTCACACGTTAGCCAGACACAGCCGGAGGTAGGCCAGCTCTGCACATCTGGGCAGTAATGCCCCTCCTAACCTGGCCAGTAATAGGTATAGAAAGGGGAAAAGGGAACCTCCCTCTGCAGCTGGCCAGGAGAAAACCAGGGGCGGGGTGGGGCGGGGTGGCAAGACTTACCTAGCATCTGGCTGAAGAGTAGCTGCTCCAGGTCGCCCAGCACGGTCACCACAAGCTCGGGGTCCACCTTGAGGAAGGCCCGCTCCTCCTGGCCCTTGGCAGAGGGCACAGTCCCGGAGCCCTTTTGCGCCTTAGCCTTGTTGGAAAGCAGCTCGTCATCCGATTTGCCATCATCGCTGACGGCTGCCTCGGGCGCCTTGCTGAGAGGCTTGACCTCCGCATAGGGTCCCCGAGGAATCCGGCTCGGTTTGCCTAGGCTGGGCGCTAGCGGAGCCAGCGGGGTCTTGGCGCCGCCCGTAGGGCCACCTTTGGGCTGGAAGAGCGAATGCTCTGACTTGGACAGCGTCTTGGACATCAGAGGAGTCTCGCGGCCCTTGGGCCCCAGTTTGCCCAAACCCTTGGGTGCCTTGGCCATATCATCGCTCCACTCGGGCTCATACAGCTGCAGCTTTTTCTCGGAGTCCGTGAGAAACGAGAGGTTGGTGAGCGACTTCTGTTTGCGGAGGTTGGAGGTAGGCAGCCCGCCGGGGACGCGACTGTCCACGCTGCCGGACTTGAAGACCTTCAGCTCCGCTGCACTGGCCTTGGCCATACTGCCACCGCCGCCTGCCGCCTTGGCGCGCTTGGGCAGCATGCCTCTGCCGTCCGCCGCGGCTGCCTTTCGGCTGGCTCCCCGAGGCTCGTCCGCGCCCTCGTCGCCGCCGCTGCCGCTGCCGCCGCTCAGCTCCACCTCGGGCTGCACGCTCTTGACGCTGCTGCCCAGCATTCTGCCTGCGAGGAGCGCATGGACGATCCGCGCGTCTGCAGGCACGGGGCGGGGGAGGGGGCGGGAGCGCCGGGAGAGGAGGGGGCGGGATGGGGGGGAAGGACGGAAGAAACCGCGGAGGAAGGGGAGAGGAAGGGGAGGGAGCGAGGGGGGCGAGCGGAGGGCGAACGGGAAAGAAATGCCGGAGAAGGAAGCCGGGGAAGAGGAAAAGGCAAGGAAATAGCGGGTTGATGGGGCGGGGTCGAAGGAAAAGGGGCGGGGCGGGGAGAATATAAATTAAAAAATTTAAATCAGTCAAAGGAACGGTAGAAGATCAGCGGCTCCATCGAAGCCAGGACGTGCAGCGAGGCTGAGATCTCGTCTGTGTCCCCCCCTCTCCGGCTGGCCGATCCGTGCTGCGGGCTGCACACTCCCGGGCAGCGCCCTCTCTACACTCCTCCCTCCAGCTCGTGAAGAGGCTGCGGGCTGCAGCTCCCAGTGGAAGAGGGGAGGGGGAAGGCGGGGAGCAAACAGGAGGAGGGGTGGAGTGTGCGCAAGGGGGGAGGGAGGTAGGGGAGAGAGCGTGTCTATTTCTGGCTCGGGAGGGGGAGGTGTCTGTGAGCTGAGCCCCGGGGGCACAGAGCATCCCACCAGTTTTTCTCCTTGCTTTCTACAGAGAGATGGGGTAGAAGGTTCCCTGCCGCATCTGGGAGAAAGCATGAGTGGAGGAGGGGAGACTTAGGGGTACAGGTAAAGGTACTGGGAAAGGATGTCTTAGACCCAGGAGAAAGAGTGGCCCTGTAGGTCTTGGGTAGAAACTGGCAGAGCCTGAGGGGGAACTCCCACAAACCGTTAACCTTTGGTTTCCCTCAGAAATTCTCTTGTTACCTTTAGTCTCTAAGGTATAGTTTGTCCTCCTAAGCCCAGAAGGTAAGGAATGGACACGGGACAGGGCAAGCTGCTTTAGACAGGGCCTAGGGTTGACAGGGAAGGAGAACAGAGGTATTACAGAGGCTAGCCCTTGGGAGCAGGAGTCGGAGTTGCCATTCCACTTGATCACATGACCTTGTCAAAGTCATTGAACCTCTGTTGCTCTTACAATGGTTATAATCCTAGTCACCTAGGAAAGGGGGCTTTGGGACACTTAAGGACAGGTCCCTTGGCAGAGCTGCAGAACCAATTTAAGAGATTCTGGATATGTCTGTTCCATAGGAGCTCTCCGAGGGCCACGCTAGCCCAGAGTAGGTATTGATGACTCAGGCTCTCAGGTCTGAATGCTGGACACTGGGTGCTGACCAGAGCCTAAGGTACTCTTACTTCCATGATGCCCCCAGGGCTGCATTGAGAGTCTATAAACTTTTCTAGGAGAGGGACCGTGGCAGAGAGGCTGTGTCTAGCACAGTCCTGGGAGTGGGGTTATTGGGCAGAGAGAACTGTGGACTTTTAGCTGACCTTGGAGATCTAGAGAAAGACGGAGAGAGTCTATCTTTAAGGAATTTAATGTCTGGTGGGGACACAAGGCAGACAACCCAAGGCTCTGGGAAATAACTTTGTCCCTGTGAAAATGCAGTGGCACACACTTATCTCAGGAAGACCAGGCATGGATGTGTTGTGTTCTAGTTATAGCAACGGCAAGAGATGCTGCCTCAGAGTGCAGGCAGAGGTCTGGGTGTTGAGATTCACCAGGCAGACTGCGCTCAGAGGCCCTAAGTGCAGATCTTGGAAAACTCAGAGGTGGAGCCAGGTCTGAGGGTCCATGTAGGAGACAAGAAATTTGAAGCTGGTCAAAGCACTGTTGAGGACTATCCAACTAGAATATGAGCTGTCATAGGACACACAAACACTCGTGCTTATGCCTGAACATAAGCTCCTAGTTCAAGTAAGAGCTAGGGTGCCTCTGATCCCACAGATGACTTGTAATACTGTCTCAAACCACTGGACCTTGGGATCCTCCTGCGTCAACCTCCCCCCCCCCCCAAGTGCTAGGACTATAGAAAAACCATCATTTTAAAAGTTCTTGTTCTTGGAGCTGGCGAGATGGCTCAGCGGGTAAGAGCACTGACTGCTCTTCTGAAGGTCCTGAGTTCGAATCCCGGCAACCACATGGTGGCTCACAACCACCCATAATGAGATCTGACGCCCCTCTTCTGGTGCTGTCTGAAGACAGCTACAGTGAATTATGCCAGAGCGAGCGGAGCTGGAGGGAATGGGGTGCCAGAGCGAAGTCTTGAGTTCAGTTCCCAGCAGCCACACACATGATGGCTCATGGCCATCTGTACAGCTACAGTGAGCTCATACACATAAAAAATAAATAAAATAAATCTTTAAAAAAGAAAAAAGTTCTCGTTCTTATCTACCTGCCATTCTGTAACTTATATAATATTGCCCTGACTCAGTCACACGGGGATGTTGCTTTCTCTAAAAATTACAATTTGGAAATCAAACGAGGCCCGTGGGCTGACTGACAAAGTTCGTGGTTGTTATTGATAGTACCTCCCCACCCCTGGCATATAAATCCTTCTCCTCTGGTTACCATCCTGACTGAACAACACTATGTCCATCCACTCATGTCTACTGCTGCAGCCAGCGCCCCTGACTTGACCTGACCCTTCCCCTCTGATGTCCATATCTGTAGGAAGGCCTTCAGCACTTTGTGAGGCCCTAGTCCATGAGTCGTTCCGTCCACCTGCGTGTCCTTTGCTCCGGATGCCCACTGCCCCCGGGACCTGACCTTCCTTCCGCCACGGTTGTCTCACTCCCTCACTTGATCCCGTGTGTCAGCTCGGTTCTTCCTCTTCTCTGTATCCTCTTTGTTCCTCTAGCCCATCTCTCATGGGATATCATATTCCCCAAATCTCAAGTCCCCTTCCCTTCCTCCAGTAAACAGCCCCTGCAATTCTGCTTCTCTTCAGAAGAAGACAGACCACATGTAGGAAAGATCACTCCTCAGCCTTTTGGCTGAAATCAGGTTGGTATCTGGTCTTACCAGAAGAGAGGCCCCGCCCCTTTCTACCTTCTAAGCCTGGGGTCCCCCTCCCTCCCACACAGCACGTCACCTGTCGGTTTCTGAGATGTAAAATACTATCTATGCACGATGTCACAAATTGCCTCACTACCAGGCTTCATGAGAGTAATCTTCCCCTTGTCTTTCTAGGATCTTGCTGTGGCCAGGTAGTGGTCCCTTTACTCGCCAGCTTGGCATCTTAGACTACTCCAAGGCTCCCTAGCACACCTCTGTCTCACTCTTTCCTATTCTTTTCACATCCCCAGTGTTTCCCAACCATCCTCTTCTGTAGGGAGGATGCTCTGCTGCCGTGGCAACAGCCATTCTGGCATCTGTCGATAAAGCTGAGATGTACAGAGCGTTTCCTCCAGTGATTCCTAAAACGAAAGGGTTCTGCCATGTCATCCTGTCTCAAGATCAGCCCTGAGCCCCTCAAACTCAGCCAATTTCCCCTTTGCCACCCTGCGAAAATGCTAGGTATCAAACGGTTCATAGCACAGAGGCCAGTGAGGCCATCTTGAGGGACTGCAAGATGGGGCCCGGGGAGGGAGAGTAGGCAGGGCAGACAGAGGGTACTGATGATGTCAGTGACCTGAGAGCTGGCTCCTGCCAGTTCCTATTGGGAAGGTGGGGAAAGAGACTGGTTTGGAATCGTTTATATCTTCAGTCCCTAGCGCTCCTATAACAAGCTTGACATCCTGTTTCTGCCCATTTCTGTCCTGGAATTAGGATGTGCGATCCAACCATGTCTATTGACTGATAGCTTGAAGCAATGTAAGGAATGAAGATGTAGGCACAGGGCCAGGGAAGGGCATGCTGGGGAGACTTTATCCGTTCTCACACTCCTGTGACTGGAAATGATGTAACGCCTGCCCGGGTGGTGGGTGGTCTGGGGCTCGGCTTGTTGGGACAGTGTTAGCAGAGCTGGAGGGAAGGCATTGGAAGGGAGAAGAAGGTAGAAATGAGGGCTGAGCTGTTCCTGACCCAGTGACCTTGAAAGGTGACCTTGGGAGGAAGGAGTGTGAGGGAGTCCACATTCTGCTCCCTACAGAGCTCAGGACAGAGTTTGGGGAGAGGCAGCACTCTTGTTTCTGGGACCAGAGTCGGGATCTGGAGAGCAAGGAAAGCCAGCCATGTGTGTTGTGTGTGCGAGCCTAGTCTGTCCGGGTCCGGCTAGGGCTTGGTCCCACCAACCCCAAAGGTGACGAGCTCCTTCTGTAAGGCTTTCTGTGCTCATCCTCCTATAATAACCTTCTTTGTAGCCAGGCGGTGGTGGCGCACGCCTTTCATCCCAGCACTTGGGTGGATTTCTGAGTTCGAGGCCAGCCTGGTCTACAGAGTGAGTTCCAGGACAGCCAGGACTACACAGAGAAACCCTGTCTCGAAAAAACAAAACAAAACAAAAAAGTGCTGAGGAGGGTCAACAGGATAGTTCAGTGTGGGTAAGCATGCTTGCCACTGAGCTTGACAACTTCAGGACCATTGCCAGACTCCACAGGGTGGAACTGACTGACTCCTGAGAGCTGTCCTCTAGGTTCCCACAGACACACACAAAATAAATGTTTAAAAAAAAAAAAAAAAAAAAAAAAGGGCTGGCGAGATGGCTCAGCGGGTAAGAGCACTGACTGCTCTTCCGAAGGTCCTGAGTTCGGATCCCAGCAACCACATGGTGGCTCACAACCACCCGTAATGAGATCAGACGCCCTCTTCTGGTGCGTCTGAAGACAGCTACAGTGTATTCCACAGGAGGGAGCAGGGCTGGAGTAAGCAGAGGTCCTGAGTTCAGTTCCCAGCAGCCACATGATGGCTCACGACCATCTGTACAGCTACAGTGTACTCATACACATAAAATAAATAAATAAATCTTTAAAAAAAAAAAAAAGCTAAGGAGAAAAGGAGCTGGGATGGAAATAAGAAATCCATGGTGTATTTTTGAAAGACAAGCCGGGCGGTGGTAGCGCACGCCTTTAATCCCAGCCCTTGGGAGGCAGAGGCAGGTGGATTTCTGAGTTCGAGGCCAGCCTAGTCTACAGAG
>JADRCD010238907.1:10000-22709 GCA_019843815.1 Montemys delectorum
CACGCACGCACGCACGCACGCACGCACGCACGCGCACAGAGCAAGGGTGTTGCGGATGAGGAGATACTCACTAGAAGGTTGTGTCGCACAACCTCTGGAGCGGGAATGCTTTTTCTTTTGGGAGATGACTTTATTTGAACCAGTCAGCCAATGGAAGAAAGTACCAGGCCTGATGTGGAGACTAACTTCAGAGGCTTCTTTTGTCTAGGGCCACCAGTCTGCAGGCAGCTTACCTGTAGTCATTTAGACAGAGCAGCACAAACACCAGGGTCCATTTCTCCGCCTCCTGGGTATTACCAGTGTCTTCGAAAGAAAGGCCCAGAGAGGAGCGCTTTGTGGGTTTTTGATGCCATCTTTAGAGGCAGCACTGAGCACAGATTAGGCCTGCAGGAGCAAAACAGAACAGGCCAGGCGGATGGGGAAAGGGTAGAAGTGCTGGCAAAGGAATGCGCTGGAGCACAGCTACCCAGGGGAAGGAGGAGGCACAGGTCACTCAGAGCGTGCTGCAGTAGCATGGGGTAGGGTGGGGCATACTGGAGCATCACAGGAGGGGTTGCTATAGTAAAGCCATATTGCTGGGAGGAGAGGGAGAAGCAAGCAGAATGTACTAGAGCACACAATATCACTTGCAGAAAATAAAAACACGCTGCTGGAAAATAGCACCATATGGTTTGCAGGAGAAAAAGATAACCCTTTGATGAGTGATTGCTCATGGGTGTGGGGAAGGAGAATGGTAGGAGCATGAGGAGGAAAAGGCAAATGGACAAAGAATACAACCTCAGAGACCAAAAGGGTCTGAAAGCATAGGTGTGGGTGTGGCACCCAGGCCCCGAGATTCAAGAAAAGGCCCAATGAGATTAATGCCCCAGGTTCTGCTCTACTCTCTCGCATCCCCCAATCCTTGAGGAAAGAAGTCTGTACATGCCTGATGAATGAATATGGCGGGCGAAGGGCCAGTGGGCTCAGGTGCCTCATGCAACCATGTTTTTCCTAAGAAATTTAGTTCAGAACTCCAGGGATGGGAATGGGGTATAGTTTAGGAGTGTGGCTCGAAATGAAGTAGGAACAACCAAAAAGAGAAAAAGGAAGGGAAGAGAGGAGAGGAGAGGAGAGGAGAGCTACTGTCCATAGAGAGGTCACCAGCCAAGGCTGTCGACTTTTCTCCTGCAGAAAAGAATGTCATCTCCTTGGAAGGGAGGTGACTCCCCAGCAAACTCTCATTTATCAATTTTCAGATAAATAAACTGACACACAGAGGCCACATGATTTGTCCAAGATCGTACAGCTACTAAAAGGCAGACGAAGACTTAGATCTAAGTGTTGCCGGGTGTGGTGGTGCACATCTTTAACTCCAACACCAGGTAGGCTGGCACTGGTGCTACAAGTCTGAACCAGCCTGGGCTGGTTGAGTTCCAGGACATCCAGGAGTACAGGTATGGCAAGATACATCTGCACTCTCCACTGTGCATGTGTATCTGTGTACCACATGAGTGCAGTGCCCGAGGAGGCCAGAAGAGGGAATCGAATCCCTCGAAACTAGAGTTACAGACAGTTGTGAGCCATCATGTGGGTGCAGAGAACTGAACCTGGGGCCACTGGAAGAACAGCCACTGCTTTTTACTGCTGAGCCATAGTTCTTATAGCCACCATTAAAAAAATACTTTAAAAATTTTTTGAGTCTGTGTGCATGTGAGTGTGAATGTGAGTGTGTGAGAGTGCGTATGAATGTGTGTGTAAGTGTGTACGAATGAGAATATATGTGCGTGAGTATGTATGTATGAGTGCATGTGAGGGTGTGTGCATGTGAGTGTGTATGAGTGTGTGTGTGTGTTTACATGTGAGTGTGTGTGACTGTGTATGAGTGTGTGTGTTTGCATGTGAAGTGTGTGACTGTGAATGAGTGTGTGTGTATGTGTGTAGACATGCTCACCACGGAATGCAAGTGGAGACCAGAGGACAACTCTCACGGTCGGTTCTCTCCTCCGTGGGTATCCCCAGGGTAGCACTCAGGTCCACAGGTGCCTTTACACACTGAAGAGTCCTAAAGACCTCTTGACTGTCATTTTTAGGGCCAGCATCAGCCTTGGTATCCCACATATGCATGTGCACACTTGCTGTGCACAGCCTTCCACCACCATCTGCACTGTAAAACAAATTCTTCCTGTTGAGAATCCCACCGGGCACAGGTTGGCAGGGTGGGGTGAGGGGCTGCAGCTGGCACTGCGGCAGGGCTCCTGGGGTCAAACCAAGTATTGGACAGGAGGTGATGGGAGAGGTGTTGAAGGATGCAGAGAACCAGGGTGATTTCAGAAACTGCAGCTGAAGACAGGCTTGGGGAGACACTCGGAAGCGAGGCCACAGAACATCCTCCTGCCGTGCTGGCTGTACTCACAGCCCCTCTCGTGTCCGCCCACCACGGTAGAGGAGCCGACAGCACCTCAAGGGCTAGGGGTCACCTAAGGGTCATGTCCACAGACTCCTCCAGGTCAGCACAAAAGCCATCTTTGCTGACTTCAAGGCTCGTGACATCCCCATGCCACATCTGTGTTTAGATGTAGGCTGACAGCTCTTCCCACCAGAAATGTGTCCTTCCCGTTTCTCCTCTGGCCACATTTCTCTTCTTTCTGAGCAATAATTGATTCTGAAGAAGATGAGAGGCAGGGGAGGGCAAGAGATGTCTCCTGGTGCTGAAGGGTAAGTGTATTCTGTATCCCTCACCCTCCTATGCCTCAAAATTCTGGTCAGCTTATTCTGCTGAGAGAGACCTGCCCCGTTGCAACCGCCACAGGATGTCTGTCCCTCAGCGGGAGGACCAAGCTCATCTTCCCACTAAGGCAAAGACAGTCCTGGAACACAAAAGAGGCCACACATCCTGTCTCTCTGGGGGATTTAATCACAGACATTAAGAGGAGTTGTTCCCTCCGTAGCCTCACTGCTTTGGGGGAAAGTGGGCATAGAATTAATCCTTCCACAAACAGGGTGGAAAATGTTCCCCGCTGACACACAAAGGGGGTGAGATAAACGGTCGCCCACACCCTTTACACAACCACCATTCACTGACCCGAGAAAGCTGTTGGCAGAGTTCTCTTTCTTGCATTGTAGAGTTTATTGGAAAACTAAATTCCAATTTAAATATTCCTGGGAGGGATGATTAGATATTGAAACATTATAATTATCTTCTGTCAAGGGCTGACCCAGTCGGGGTCCCTCATCATGGGGAGAATCAGGGTTCCGGTACTCAGGTGGGCAAGGAGTTGGTGAGTGACAAACAGACGTGAACACAAGAGAGTGCTGAATCTGGGTGTGATTTCTCAAAGTAAGCATCAGACTTTTATAGTCATTACAGAAGAAATAAGCAAGTTAGGTAATACAACAGCCAAGGTACACCGAGGTCATCTGAAGCACAATGGTTCTATAGAAAAATATATACATGTAAATTGACGGGAACTAGGCAGTGGTTACAACTGAAAGAAAGCCCTATCTAAAGTCAGCTTATTCTTAGAAGCCAGGTGTGAGTTCCCATTCTAGTCTATTGTATAACCCACCACCAGCCAGCCCTAGTTAAACACCCAACTATGCTAATCTTCTGGGCTAGTGGAAGTATGCACCAGGGGGTCCCATTCTTGCTAACCTTACCATGAATAATACATTACTCTAGCTCCGGGAGTGACTCTTATTGAGTAAACTGCAATGCCTGATTCCTTTCACTATCTCTCTAACAATGCTGGAGGAAATTTGTCTGAATAAGTAACATTCTTTATGAAATTCTAAGCTGGGGGTTGGCTCAGCTTAGACTAGGATGTTGGGACGCTGGTGAGAGCCAGGAAATAATGTCCAATCTAACTTGACTATTTGCAAATCATTCCTTAGGGGCACCTCTATACTTATAATAAAACAATACTAAGAGAAAGCACGCAAAAACTCTCCATCGACTATTGCAAGGACAAATCTGGACCACATCCGTGTTAGGGGATGCCAAGGACCTCCAGGAGACCAGTTTCCTTGAAACTTTTTTGCCTCGGGGACTTCAGCCAAGCTTTTGGACTTGTCACGCAGACTCCACTGGAGTGGATGTTGCAATTTTCTAGCGTACTTTCCTCTTTAATAGGAGAGTAAATCAGATGACTAAGGCAGAGAAGAAAGAAAAGAAGGGTCTGCAAAGTGAGGGGAAATCTGGGAGGAGTCTAGGGAGAAGTGCAGAAGGCAGACCAGGCCTGCCTCATACTTTACCTGGAGCAAGAGGTCTGAGTGTGAAGCCCCAGCATTCCCTGGGATCCAGTTAGATTTTCAGGTGCTAGAGACTCCATCCCAGACTCAATCTAGGGGTGGGCCACAGAAGTCTCTGTTTTAACAAGCCCTGAAGGTGACTGATTCCCTGATGAGACGCTCTGCTCATTCATCCTACAGTCCTCAGTTCTTTAAGAGGGAGCCATGAGAAACCATGTGGCGAAACTCGTGGTGACATTGAGATGGTAGCACAGGGTAGGGCTGCCGTTGGCCAGGTGAGCAAAAACTTGCGAGTGGAGTTGGGCGATGTCTTAGTTGGGATTTTATTGCTTGGTCCCCATGACCAAGGCAACTCTTATAAAGGACGACAATTAATTGGGGCTGGCGAACAGGTTCAGACGTTCCCGTTCAGTCCATTAGCATCAAGGCAGGAACACAGCAGCATTGAGGCAGGCATGGCGCTGGAGAAGGAGTTCTACATCTTGTTCTTAAAGGCAGCTAGGAGACTGGCTTCCAAGCATCTAGGAGGGTCTTAAAGCCCATACCCACAGTGACACACTTCCTCCAACAAGGCCACACCTCCAAATACTGCCACCCCACTCCTTGGGCCAAACATACTCAAGCATACTCACCATAGGTGAATTGCTGATCAAGTTCCCCAGGGTATCCATGTTGGCATCTGAGATATTCAACAAGATTGGGCTGAGTGGGAAGACAAAAGCTTGCTAAAGAACATAAAAAAAGCTGCAGAGGCTTCAAAGCTACGGGCTCCCTTTCCTCAGCAGTATCTCCCTCTGGGTCAAACTGCTCAAGATGTATCTCTTAGACCAGGTCCTTTCCCGATTGATACCACACACATCTCCAAGGTCCTATGCAGAGGCAGGAAGTGAGAAGACAGGGGCGGGGGGATCTGAAACCTGAAGTGATCTTTGGCACGGTGGCCATTTCTCTTCAGCGCCCTTCTCTGGAAGGCTGTGTTTTGTGTTTGCTTCCACTCTGCACCATCCAGTCCCTGAGCTCCCAGGACAATGCCTCCTCTAGTGTGCTAGTTACTTCTCTCATCACTGCAATAAGATACCTGACATAAGCGATTTAAGGAATGAAGATTTATTTTGGCTCATGAGTCAGAGGGTTTTGAGTCCGTTATGGTGAGAAAGGCGTGGTAGCTGGGGTGACTCCATTCATAGTGGTGAAGAGCACATAGTGTGGCTTGTCACATCTCAGTGGGTCAGGAAGCATTGAAGCATTGCACCCGGGACAAGAACAGGATCAGCAATGTCATCTCTTAAAATGCCACAGCTGCTCAAAACAACTTCACTAGCTGGGACCAAATGTCTAAAACACATGGCCCGAGGGAGCATCTTACCTTCAAATCATAATATTCAGTAAGCAATCAATACTTTCTTTAAAGAAAGTGAGTCTTGGTGCTGGAAAGATGGCTCAGTGGTTAAGAGCACCGACTGCTCCTGAGTTCAAATCCCAGCAACCACATGGTGCCTCACAACCATCCATAACGAAATCTGACTTCCTCTTCTGGAGTGTCTGAAGACAGCTACAGTGTACTTACATATAATAAATAAATAAATTTTTTTGTTTAAAGAAAGAATAAAAATGAGTCTTAAATTCATTCCAAACTTAAATGTTTCTCTATGTTCTATCAACATTGATATTAATATAAAAATGATTTTCCTTAAAGGTCAGTGCTCAGGTATTCCACAAAGCATGGCCTTCAGATCCCCCCACAGACCACAGCGTGGGGCTCTTCCACAGAAAGAGCTTCAGTTAGGATCCGGCAGCCAGGAGGAGAGAGGAAGCAGCTGAGATCCAGGGGTGGAATGGCTCTTGTCTCTCTGTGCCTTAGCCACACAGGTGCTTATGTGAGATGCAAGTACATCGAAGTTACAGCCAAATGTCAAAACAATGTGGTATGCTGGATGAGCCCAGCAGGGACTATATGATCTCTTTTAGAATCCAACTCCAGTATGATCACAATGAATAAGGTATTCTGGGACAGCACCAGCCCGCAAGAGCTGCCCTTGGCCTCGGAAGCTAGCCTTAGGTGCTCTTTCATTAATGCTTGACATAATGTGCTCCTAGACGTCACCAGTTGAGAGTCTGATGCATAAACAATACAGAATTAGCTTCCATTGAGTTTTCAAGATATGAAATTATATTTCAGGCCTTATGGCTGGAAGTCATCCTAAAATGTATTTGGCACCATTTTTATGCTAGTAACTTGAATACTGAACTTCTTTGTATATCCTCCTATGGGTGTGCAGAATCTCAAACGTAGTCGTGACCAGCACCATACCTCTCCGTGGCATGGTGGGAGGCTGCAGAAGAGGCAATAGGAGTAGAATACTGGAATGGATTTTAATCACAGATGATAAAGGCCCTTAGGTTATTCCTTGGAGCTAGAGAGAGAGCTCAGTAGTTAAGAGCACTGGCTGCTGTTCCAGAGGACCCATGTTTGATTCTCAGTACCCACGTGGCAGTGGCTCAGAACTGTCTATAACTCGTCTCAGGTGACCCAACACTCTTTTCTGGCCTCTGTGAGCAGTGTATGCACCTCGTATGCAGATGTTCACGCAGGCACAACACCCATATTCATAAAATTAAAGAAATACTAATAGTTTTAAAAGGTATATTTTTAAAATCTCTTTCTAGTCATGGTGGCACACAACCTTAACACCAGCATTTGGAAGTCTGAGGCAGACAGATCTCTTAGAGTTCAAGGCCAGACTGGTCTACATAGGGAGTTCCAGGCCAGATAGGGTTACATAGTGAAATCCTGTCTTTAAAAAAGAAAAACTTTCTACATATCTTTTTTTATAGCAGCAGAGTGGGGTGGGGGGTGGGGGGGTTGAGGGATGTTTCAGATTCAAATCATGTTTTCATTAGGCACATTCATCTCTCTCTCCTGTGAATAGAACAATTCCGGTTAATTCATGTTTAAATTATTTGTGTTTGTGTGTATGTATGTGTGTGTGTGTGTGTGTGTGTGTGTGTGTGTGTGTGTAAGTGCATATGTTGGGGGGTATGTGAGTGTGCACATCTGTGAACACATGCAGGCCACAGTGGATGTCCTGCTCTCTTACTGTGTGTACCTTACTTCCTTGAGATAGGTCTGTCATTGAGCCTAGAGCCAGTAAGCCCCAGGGATCACGTCTCTGCCTTGGAAAACACTGGGGTTACATGTATATGAGAGGTCACATGTAACTTCTTATGTGGGATTTGAACTCAGGTCCCTATTCCTGTGCAGTAAGCACACACTTCCCCACTTTTACCTAAATTCTCAGCCAAGGCTGGGGTGGGGGAGTGTCAACAAAGAATGTTTTCTGTGCCCTACTTTATACTTTGCTACTTAGTATTTTTAGTACTATCTTTGCTACTATAAGGTAATAATATAAAGCAAACATAAAGTTATCTTATGCATCACATGATGATATTGGCAATTACAATATTTTCATTTTTTAAAATTTTTTTCAATATTTTCATTTTTGAGTACCTGCCTATCAACATTTGTAATTCTCATAACAGTCTTATAAAATAGATTTCTTTATTAGTCCTCTTTGGTTGCCAATCACATAAACTCTTGGGTGTTGGTCTGATGCTCCTATGTATTCACATGCTAAACCCTGGCCCCTGAGATCTGGTTGCAGTCCCAACAAGCACATTCTCAGGTACACCAAATGATGTTGTCCAAACTATTGGTGAGCAGTTTGACCAGTTAAATAAAAAGGGCTACAGACAATTACTGGGGAGAATAGAGGTGGGCGGGGTTCCTAGGTAGGGACCATGAGAGAACAGGAGAAAGAGGAGCGAGGAGGAGGGAGAAGAAAGAGGAGAAAGACACAGAGAGACAAGAGGTCTCCATTAGATGTGATGGACCAGGAGCACATGTCTGAGTGAAATGCCCCCTGAGGACACACTGATGGAGCAGAAATAACCCAGGCAAGACTCCAATAGCAAGTACTTGGTGAGTACAGCTGGGGAATTAGCAGTCTAGTGTATGGAGACATAGATTAGGGGTAATTCACCCAGAGCTGCTTTCTTCTCCCTGCATCCCGCTTTCTGCCTGGAAGTTCCACCTCCATACTTTCTGTCCTAGCTGTCAGCTCTTTATTACAACCAATCAGCACCAAGACAGGTGAAGAGTGCCTGACCTTCAACCAATCAGCACCAAGACAGGTGAAGAGTGCCTGACCTTCACCTTTTTTTTTTTTTTTTTTTTTTTTTTTTTTTTTAGGCAAGTGTGGAAAAACAAATGTGTACAAGTAGAAAACCTGGTGATGAGCCATAGAAACGACAATCCCAAAATCCTGCCGGCATTTACCTCCCCGGTACAGCAGTAAACAGTGACAATAAAGAGACACACCATCATACAAAGCAAGGAAGGCCACCCTAACAGAGGCACGGTGGGTCTTTTATGAGGGCAAAGAAGGAGGGCAATTTGAAATCTCACTGGATGCGGGATGAAGTAAGACTCTTAAGGTACCTGCTCACCGCAGAAGACCTGTTCAGGGCAGAACTGAATGAAATTTAAACCATTTGCTTCCAAGTCAATAAACTTAAGTAAACTAAGTAACTAATAGTAAAATAAGTAATAAAATAATTTTAAAATTAAATAAGTAAAAAGAAATAAATAAAATAAAGTAAATAAAACAAACAAATTTGGGGGTTTCTGAGGGGAGAGTGGGCAGGGGTAATTCACATACTATAAAATTAGCCATTTGAAAGTGTACAGTTCAGAGTTGGGGATGTAGCTCAGTAGGCAGGGTGTTTGCCTAGCATGCACAAGCCCTGGGTTCAATACCCAGCATTGTATAAACAAAATGCAGTGGTGCTCATCTGGAACAGCCCTTAGGAGGCAGAGCAGGGAGGATCAGAAGTTTCAAGGGCATCCTTGGCTACATAGCAAGTTCAAGACCAACCAAAATTCACGAGGCCAGGTCTCAAAAAATTAAAATAACATGAAAAAACATACAGTTCAGTGAAACACCCCGTTAGCCTTTATCTGAGCAGTTCTCAACTTTGACATGTCAGAACTCACTTTCAAAGTATGTGATAATGAGGCTGCAGAGATGGCTCAGTAGTTAAGAGCCTCTATTGTTCTTCCAGAGGATCTGAGTTGGGTTCCCAGCACATCAGGCAGCTGTGAGTTACCTATAAATCCAGCTCCTTCACTGGCCTCTTTAGGCACATAATATATCAATATACATGTAATAAAAATAAAAACTAAACTATTAAAAAATTTAAAAACAACAACAAAATATATGGTAAGCAACTTGTGTTACCAAGGTTACTAAGTGGTTTTCTTTTATTTTTATTGTAAATTGACAGTGTTTTACTACTCGGTTTTACTACTGTGAACAGACACCATGCTGAAGGCAACTCTTATAAAGATAACATTTAATTGGCTTACAAATTCAGAGGTTCAGTCCATTATCCTCAAGGGGGGAGCTTGGCAGCATCCAGGCAGATGTGGGGCTGGAAGAGCTGAGAGATCTACACCTTCATCCCAAGGCGAACAGGAGAATACTGACTTCTGGGCAACGAGGATGAGGGTCTTAAAGCCCATGCCCACAGTGACACACCTACTCCAACAAATCCATGCCTCCTAATATTCCCACTGCCTGGTCAAGCATATACAAATCATCACAGACAGTCTACATTTGGGTGAATCTGTAGAATTCAAAGTAGTGTAAAAATTAGTGTGATATAACAAAGTCAAGTGAAGTAACACATGTGTGTTGGTCTTCTCTTATTTTGCTGTGATAAAATACCCTGGCAAAAGTAATTTAAGGAAGAAAGGCTTTATTTTAGCTCACAATTCCATGGTGCAGTCAGGCACAGCAGGGAAGTCACAGCAGCAGGAGCTTGCATGGACTGGTCACATTACATTCACAGTCAAGAGCAGAGCACACTGCAGTCATTCATGCATGCTTAGGACCAGTTCATTTTCTCTACTTTCATACAGTTCATGATCCCTTCCTAGGGAATGTTACCACCCACTGTGGGCAGGTCTTCCCACCTCAATTAACACAATCAAAATAATAGCAAGCCTGTGGGCCAACTTTATCTAGACAAGCAATTGAAGCTCTTCCCAGGTGACTCTAAATGGTGTCAAGTTAACAATTAAAACTAGCCACTCCCGGCTGGAGAGATGGCTCAGCGGTTAAGAGCACTGACTGCTCTTCCAGAGGTCCTGAGTTCAAATCCCAGCAACCACATGGTGGCTCACAACCATCTGTAATGAGATCTGATGCCCTCTTCTGGTGTGTCTGAAGACAGCTATAGTGTACTCATGTAAATAAAAATAAATAAATCTTAAAAAAAAAAAAACAACTAGCCACTCCAACACCTTATACCTCAAACACTAACCCTTAGTTAGAAATCAGAATTAATAAGTGAATACTCCTTTAATCTCAGTCCTTCTTTTCTTGCACCTGGATGAACTCTCTTAGGAGTGGCCAAAGCTTGCATAAGAGAGTGTGTTGTCACTTATTAGAGTGTTTCAGAGAGAAAATGTTGGCACATGCTACAGCTTGCCAGAAAGCTGTGCCTGTTGTGTGACGAAGTAGACACACACCCCAAGAAAATATGGGATGTGATAGTTTGAATGAAAATGGTCCTCATAGGACTAATTTAGGTATTGGAGTGGGTGTGGCTTGTTGAGGGAAACCTGTCACCAAGGAGTAGGCTTTGAGGTCTCAGAAGCTCAAACCAGGCCTAGTGGCTCAAAGTTCCCTTCCTGCTGCCTTCTGATCGGGATGTAGAACTCTTAGCAACTCTCCAGCACCGTGCATACTGCTAGGTTTCCTGCCATGACAATAGTAGGCTAAATCTCTGGTCTGCAAGCCAGTACAAATTAAATCTTCTCCTTCCTAAGAGTCCCTGTGGTCATGGTGTCTTTTCACAGCAATAGAAATCCTTGACTGAGACATGGCATTAGTAAAAATGACACATCAGTTTATCAACACCACAGATCCTCAGGCAAAAGGCAAATCAGGGCTGACTATCACTCTCAGTGATGAGGAAGCAGTGCTTGAAAGAGAGCTCAAGCCTAAGACTGCGGGCCTTGTGTAGTCTTGAAATTAGCATAAAATGACATATTAGCATAACAAGGTCAAAAAAATTAGGGTTGAGTCTCGAGCACTCACTATAGGGGAAAAAAATGTAGAGGGCTCAATTCCTGGCAGCACAATTTGTGGGGGATAGGTGTGAAAAGTCACAAACGTCTAGACAAATAATACAAAATAAATAAACGGAGCCTTTGTTTAGGAAACCTTGGCATGGCAAACACACGCTCGATCTCCATTTGAGCTACAAAGGCTCATTAGGAGGGAGGCGGTGGCTCTGCTCACACCATTAAGGAAAACCTGAGCAAACTTGAGTGGGGGGGTGGAAGTAGGGTGTTGAGGTCAGCAATAGGTCTGGAAATCACTTCACACACTAGCAGGTTGTCTGTCTGGGTCAGAGCAGGAGCAGTCTCAGACCCAGTGAGCTCTTCTTGTCTCCACTGGGCATGAGAAGGCTCAGGGGTAAAGTTATGGGCCTCACTGTGGGAGAACTGGCAGTCTTCCTCTGTGGGGCAATGCCAGTTATAGGAGAAGAAATTAGTTATTGGTCAAGCAAAGTAGCACCTTTCTGGAAGGCACCTGTCCCAGCCGGTGCAGAGGACACAGCTCATCTGTAATCACGGCGAAGAAGACTGGGGTGGTGCAGGGCAAGCAAGGGTGCAGACCAAACAATGCCCATGGCGAGCTGTGGCCACAGCCCCAGGCTACATCTGGGCCTCTGATTGAACTTCCAGATAAAAAGCAAAACAGGTGTAAACAGGCAGCAGCTGCTCACCCTCTCCTCACAGAGAGTCACAGAAAAGCTGCTAATGCCCCAGGATAGCCAGCGAGATCCTGTGGAGAGAAGAATCCAGCAAGACCTGTGCTTTCCCGTGGAAGATTATGACTTCGGACAGGAAATGGGGCTCTCTGACAGGCTCTTGACATTTAAGGGATTTCTGATTTTGATAGATAGATGGATAGATTTTTAAAAGAAAGTAGCGATTTTTTTTTTTCTGGGCAGTGACTTTCAAGAGAGTACTGTCTTCTGACAAAATATTGCATAGTTATTTTTGACAAGATTTTGGCGGAAATGTGGGTTTCTGTTAAGACAGGCAAAGGCAGAAACACAACAAACTGGAGAAAAACTAAAAGGGAGGAACAAACACCCACTAGGCAGTGGGTTCTTGGGTGGAGGGAGGCTCATCGGTTCTAAGATTGGAGTCTCCAGGAGAGGTTCCCACCCAGTACCATGGTTGGAGGAGGTCTAGATGGGCTGGGACATATATATTTATAATAGATATGACAGTAAGAGGACTGGGCAACCGTCCAGAGACTTGGAGGAAGGGGAGAAGGAAGCCTGGTCCTTCCACAATGTGTTGGTCTTCATTCAGGAAATTCTTTTTTTTTTTTTTTTTTTG
>JADRCD010238908.1:0-17518 GCA_019843815.1 Montemys delectorum
TTTTTTTTTTTTTAAACTAAATTCAGAGGCAGGTGCACTGCTCTGTAAAGGACCAGATAGTACCTTCATGTTATAAAATTTTACCTTAGTTTAAAAAATGTTATTTATGCCTCCCTGTTTCCCCACCCCACCTCCATATGTGTGTATATATACACTTGCGTAAGTGTAGTACCCTTGGAGACCAGAAGAGGATGTTAGAAGCTGGAATTACAGGCAATTGTAAGCAACCTTGTATGAGGTGGGAGTTGACCTCAAGTCCTCTGGAGGAGCAGCAAGTGCGCTTAACCAGTTGACTATCTCTCCAGCCCCATCACCATTTTTAAAAATTATTTTTCATTATTTGATACCTGTTGTCTTAGTCAAGGTTTCTATTCCTGCACAAACATGACCAAGAAGCAAGTTGGAGAGGAAAGGGTTTATTCAGCTTACACTTCTACACTGCTGTTCGTCACCAAAGTAAATCAGGACTGGAACTCAAGCATGTCAGGAAGCAGGAGCTGATGCAGAGGCCATGGAGGGATGTTCTTTACTGGCTTGCTTCCCCTGGCTTGCTCAGCCTGCTCTCCTATAGAACCCAAGACTACCAGCCCAGAGATGGCACCACCTACAAGGGGCCCTCCTCGCTTGATCACTAATTGAGAAAATGCCCCACAGCTGGATCTCATGGAGGCACTTCCCCAAGTGAAGCTCCTTTATCTGTGATAACTCAGCTAGTGTCAAGTTGACACACAAAACCAGCCAATATACCTGTGTATTTGAAATTTTAGATGATTACATAAATACTTTATTCTGACCTGTTCCCTCTCTCTCTCTCTCTCTCTCTCTCTCTCTCTCTCTCTCTCTCTCTCCCTCTCATTTTTTCATTCCAACCATTAAAAAATGTAAGACAATTCTTTAGTGAAGAACTTAAAACAAGTACCCACCTCTTACTCCATGATGTTAACAGCCATGGATGATTTTTGCATAGATCAATGACTATGTTTAAGGTTGAAAAATAAGGATTCTGTTATTTCTTGTGCATTAATTTCCTGAATTCATCTGCAGGCAAACACTCCCCTCCTACATGTCCCCCAAATCAAAAGCAAAATGCCTTCCTCTACAAACACCTATTATTCCCTTTGTTTATTATTTCCTTCCTTTACAAAATGTTCTTAAAATTTAAAATGCTATTGTTATTGTATGTGTGTGCAACATATATGCATTTATGCCATGGTTTGTATGTGTGTATAAGTGTGTGTGTGTGTGTGTGTGTGTGTGTGTGTGTATAGGTCAGAGGACAATTTTGTGGAGTTGGTTCTTTTCACCCACCTTTACAAGGTGGCTGAGGGGATCAAATTCAGGTCCCTAGACTTGCATGGCAAGCGCCTGTATCTACTGAGCCATCACTGATACCCTATAATATGATATTTGGAATCAATCTGGACAAGGGGCTGGAGAGATGGTTCAGTGGGCAATAATGCCTACAGATCTCAGTACCTAATAACAAGCCAGGCATGGTCCCACGAGTGCATGTAACCCTAATATTGAGGGGTGTGCGGATAGGAGGATCTCTAGGGGTTGCCTGGGCAAAAAAACCCATGAGGCCTTAGTCTCCAGGAGCTGCTTTGCCGCAAAGGAATAATAGAGGAGAGAGAGAGAGGAGAGAGAGAGAGAGAGAGAGAGAGAGAGAGAGAGAGAGAGAGAGAGAGATATGGAGAGAGAGACAGAGACAGATACAGAAGCAGAGACAGAGAGACAGAGAAAGAGAGAGAGAACTGAGGACACTTGATATCCTCCTCTGCCCTCCATTGGCACACAGATGGGCTCATGCCTAAGCACATACATGTACCTATACAACACACAAATATACAAAGACACACATGCAATCACTATGTCATTTTGTATTTACAGAGTCTGTTTCCTTTTTTTTTTTTAAATTACTAAGAAGAAGATTGAATGTGTGAATTTATTATTCAATTGAAATCAGTACAGTACCAAGGATGCTGGTACTGGGGCTATAACATAGAACTTGTGTTGTGGTAAAGGAAATCAGTTGTCGCCATATGAGCATGGATAGAAGCTTCAGGATGCACTTAGGAAAAGCATTTTATCTGCAAATGGTGGCACGAGTCTGTAATCCCAGCATTTAGGTGGTTGAGATAGGAGGAGAAGGAATTCATGCAGCCTTAAGCTACTTAGCAAGTTTGTCTTCCTCCTCCTCCTCCTCCTCCTCCTCCTCCTCCTCCTCCTCCTCCTCTTCTTCCTCCTCCTCCTCTGCCTTCTCCTCCTCCTTGTCACCACCCCCAACTTCATCTTCTTTGTTTTGGACACGAGGTCTTGCTATATCACCCAGATTTACCTCAGCTAGATTTGTCCTCCTGCCTCAGCCTCCTAAGCGCTGGGATTCCAGGCATGTGCTATGTATGACACCTGGCATATACATTTTCCCTCTTCTTTGAGACGTTAAAAGAATTGTCATCATTTGTGCCGATCCAGTCCCACCATTAATCTTCTTGTCACAGAACGATCTCAGTTGTTTGAAAAGCTTCGAGTGTGCTATTCTATTCTGCACATTTACTACTGTAGAAACAAATCAATGCAGTGCTTTTTCTCAGAGGAAAAAAAAAAAAAAGGAAGCTAGACCTGTAACATAGTTCAGGAGGCAAAAAGGCTTTTGCAACCAAGCTTGTTGGCATGAATTCAATCCCTGGAACCAAATCCTGCAAGTTGTCCTCTGACCTCGGCACACATACTAAGACACGTGTATGTACAACCCCAAGATTAAAAAGAACAAAATATAGTTGGACTGGAGAGATGGCTCAGTAGCTAAGAGTGCTTGCTGCTCTTCCAGAGAACCTGAGTTCAATTCCCAGCAACCACATGGTGGCTTACAACCATCTGTAAAGGGATCCTATGCCCTCTTCTGGTGTGTCTGAAGAGAGCAACAGTGTACTCATATACATAAAATAAATAATTCTTTAAAAATATTTATTTTAAAAAAACTGGACAGCAATCAACTAAATTAAAAGATTCTGAATACAGTCATTCTGTGTGTTTGGTGTGTGTGTGAGTGCGTGCATGCGTGCGTGCATGCCCACATGTGTGTCCATGTGTGTGTGTGTGTGTGTGTGTGTGTGTGTGTGCATGTGTGTGGGCTCGTGTGTGTGTTTGGTGTGCGTGCGTGCATGCATGCAAGTGTGAATGTGTGCGTGTGTGTTGTGGAGGCCAGAGTCCTAGCCTTCCACCTTTTTTGAGACAGGGTCTGTCTTCTGCTGCTAGCTGCAATGTGTAGTAGGCTAGCTGGCCGGTGAGCATCCAGGAATCCTCTTGTCTACATCTCCTGCATCATGGTAGGAATCTTACAGAGATACAGGCTCCTGCTAAGTGGGCTCATGGCTCTGAACCCGGGTCCTCATGATTGTATAACAGGTATCTTACCCACTGAGTCACCTTTCCAGTCCAAGAATAGTTTCTCCAATTAACTACTCCCTGTGCATATATATGTATATATGTGTATGCATATTTATTTATATCATAAACATTTACAAAAACTCGGTGTTTTCTACTTGCAAACCCAGGGTTGATGACTTCCTTGGTGTATAAACTGATGACTTGACTGCTCCACTGTATGGCTAAGGGGAAAGTGTTTATTGGAGATATGATGGAGAGGACAGGCAGAGGTATCTGGAGGAGTCTGGAGCAGAGAGAGAGAGAGAGAGAGAGAGAGAGAGAGAGAGAGAGAGAGAGAGAGAGAGAGAGAGAGAGAGAAACAGACTAGACCTGGCCAGTCTGAGAGAGAAGCAGAGCAGAGCAGAAAGGTAGGAGTGGGGAAAGTGTGAGAGATGAAGACGGAAAAGAAATGAGGGCAGAATTTGGATCTGACATTGTGCCTTATTATTACTATTATTATTATTATTATTATTATTATTATTATTATTATTATTTCTCATACCCACACAGGCAGAACCTTTACTCATGTTTATGCCAGGACACATGCTCTAACACATGTATGAAGGTCAGAAGTCAACTTTTAGAAGTCTGATTTTTTAGTCTCCACCTTGTGGAGCCTGAACATAGGTCATCAGACTTGGCCAAGAATGTCTTTATCTACTGAGCCATTTCCATGGTCCCATCTTTCTTTTACTTTTTGTTTTTTTCTTTTTTTCTTTTTTTTAAAAATCTCCAACCACTTTTGTTCAGAGCACGGCAGACTCTCTCATCACTTTCTGCTACTGATTGTCTTGAGTACTGGAAGGTAGATCTGTCAGTTAATGGGCAAACAAAAAGAAGGAAAGACAAAAGGATGGAAGAGGGAGATGCAGAGTGACCTGGGCACTCCAGAAAATGGTCCGTACTAGTGAGGCTTCGATTGTCCCCTGCCTCATGCTTGTCACAGAATCCCAAAGCCAGGCAGAGAACAGAAGGTACTGTCTCCCAGGGCTCTCTGTATTTTCCTAGACCAGGGACAATGCTTAACACTAACTGTAGCTACAAATGTGTGACGAAAACGAAGCCCTCGCCATTCATTTTGTTCTGTTGGTTTTGGCCTCCATCCTGTAGTTAGCAAAACGACTCTTAGTGGAAGTGAGGATGGAGGCCTGGGTACAGGGCTTGCGCATGTTAGGCAAGTCTTCTACCACCAAGTTATGCTCAAGAGCCCCTCGCTGGGGGATTCTAGGCTCTGCTGTTTAGCCAAATCCCAGCCTTTATCTAACTAGAAAGTAAATGTGTGTGTGTGTGTGTGTGTGTGTGTGTGTGTGTGTGTGTGTATGTATCTTGCACATTTATCATATATTCTATTTATACAATAAGTTAAACAAGTGTCAGGTCCTGTAGCCCATTTCTCTCATAACCTGGAAGCCTTACAGTAGCTGTAGTCGGTGAAGACAGTGAGAAACGCTGCCTTTACCATGATCCCCAAAGCCGGCTACTTCCTTTCAGCTCTTGCTGTCTCTGGGCTTTGTGTCTTGAGGAGACAGACCCTTGATACCTCCTTCCTCCAGGTCACATCTTTGACATGTGTTAACTCCTTGTAAACTATGGGTTCTTGTGTAAAACAGTTGCCCTCTTAATCACATTGGTTGTGTCTGCTGGCGAGAGTGTTTGTTAACTGTTGGTGTTCCCTTTTAGAAGGAGGGCCATTGACATCTCTCTAACTACTCCTGTAATTGTGGGTGGTCTTGGGGGGGCGGAGCGTCTCTCAAAGGTGCTAGAGCAGAGATTCTCAACCTGTGGGCCTCGACCCCTTTGGCAAACTTTTATCTCCAAAAATGTTTACAATTTTGTAACAGTAGCAAAATTACAGTTATGAAGTACTGTCTTAGTCAGGGTTTCTATTCCTGCACAAACATCATGACCATGAAGCAAGTTGGGGAGGAAAGGGTTTATTTGGCTTACACTTCCACATGGCTGGTGATCACCAGAGGAAGTCAGGACTGGAACTCAAGCAGGTCAGGAAGCAGGAGCTGATGCAGAGGCCACGGAGGGATGTTTCTTGCTGGCTTGCTTTTCCTGGCTTGCTCAGCCTGCTCTCTTATAGAACCCAAGACTTCCAGCCCAGGGATGGCACCAGCTGCAAGGGGCCCTACCCCCCTGA
Source organism: Montemys delectorum (assembly GCA_019843815.1). NCBI lineage: Eukaryota > Metazoa > Chordata > Mammalia > Rodentia > Muridae > Montemys > Montemys delectorum. Next base: position 5,576 of record JADRCD010238908.1, read on the forward strand.
TCACTAATTGAGAAAATACCCCACAGCTGGGTCTCATGGAGGCATTTCCCCAACTGAAGCTCCCTTCTCTGTGATAACTGCAGCCTGTGTCAAGCTGACACACAAAACCAGCCAGTACAAGTACCAACAAAATAATTTTAAGGTGGGGGGTGTGTCACCACACCATGAGGAACTGTATTAAAGAGTCTCAGGGTCAGGAAGGTTGAGAACCATTGCACTAAAGGAATAGGGGGTAGCCCTAAAACTGAAATTTTTGAATTAAGACTTGGGGACAAAGATAGCCTTAGGAAGGTTGAGAAGCACAATGTTAGAGTATATATTCTAGAAAAGGTTAATTTAGGCATTCTCTATATACAGTTGTATGGAAATCATTGTCCAAGCTGGGTGAAGACTCCAGTATGTTTTGGGGCCACTCACACTCCTCCTGTCAGTAATTTTCTATTCGTGCTTTGTAAGAAAGCCCAATAATATCACTGGTTTCCAGGGTGAATTCTGGGGCAACTTGTTTTATCAGGGAGACATTATGAAGTGGGGGCAGATGTGCCCAGGGTAAGAATTCTCACAACATAGTGACAAAGGCCCACGTTTGTTGAAGCGTATTGTAGGCTTGGAGCTGAGTGACCCCAGTATACTGTGATTTCACAGAGTGGCATTTAGTCTTTACAAAGACCTTAAAGGGGGTGGATGTCAGTATTGTTCCCATTTCACAGATGAGGATGGTAAGATTCAGACAGAACAAATAACTTGCCCATAGGCGGGGGGCTAGGGGAGACAGAATGAGAACTTTTGCCAGGTGTGTCCCACACTGGTCATGTGGTTCACTCTTCACCCTTCCCCCACCCTGCCCTGGAACTCCCTGTGTTTGGATAGCCATGCTGTCTTGCCGCTGAGCTTTGCTGGTCTGCAATTCCATCCTGAAAGAGAATTTCTTAAAAGGGCTACCGATTCTTAGAAGACACCACTTTCAGCTGATCCATACCTGCCACTCTGGAAGCCGGGAGGCTGAGGCAGGGTGACCCTGGGAGTTCAGGGACCGGCTAAATAGGGAGATACTCTCAAAGGAGCTATATAGCAGGTCCTCAGGCCCGGGAGGACCTGACTTCTAACCCAGGAATCCATGCAAAACACTGGGTGGGTATGGCCTTACACACTTGTACTGTCAGCCCGGGGGCGGGGGGAGGGGAAGACGGGGGTCGAGACAGGGATTCCTGGAGTGTTCTGGCCAATCGGTATGTAGCCTACAAGTCAACATGGCAAGAATCCATTTCAAAAAAGAAACAAGGTGGATGGTAACTGAGAACATCCATGGAGTCCTCTAGCCTTCACCTACGCACCCATACACCCTCACACAAAAAATGTGATTCTTACCCAAATATATACTGAGATTTCCCCCACTGTATTTATCTACCTGCCATCCCCCCCCCCGCCCCTCCAAGACTGGGTTTCAGATAGTAACTCAGGCTGTCCTGGAAACTCACTGGCAGCACAGGCTCTGATTCCAGATTATCCTGCCTCTACCTCCTCAGTGCTGCCATGGCAGTTGTGCCCCACCACACTTGGCTCATTTATCACTCTTTATGGAAACCCCTTCCACACACACATCTGTGGAACGAACACACACAGCTTACCTGGTGTCCCAAGAAGGCTCTAAGACAACTTGGGAGGGAAAGCTGAGGCATAAAAAGACAGTACTGTCGTGGGCTAAGAAATCTTAAATGTCAAAGGTGTGCCAGCAGTAGCAAGAGCTTTGGGGACTCAAAAAACCCTGCAGGGCAGGCGGCAGGCCAGGAGGTACAGACTGGGAGGGGATCCTGATGAACTTGTGTGACTGGCTGCCAGTGCCCAAACTCCCTTGGCAGCAGGACCAGCCAACGGAGAGGTGGTGGCTGAGCTTTTTGGAAGAAATGCTAAGGATGACTTTCCACGGTTTGTTCCCGATTGGAGCAAGAAATTTCTCCACATCTTTGATTCTGGCAGTGTAGGCTGCTGAGCTGGGATTCATGGGAGTAAGACCCTGGGAGCTCGGATAAAAGGGGGATACCAGAAAAGCTAGTGCCAACCAGGTGGGTTGCTCTCTCTCTCTCTCTCTCTCTCTCTCTCTCTCTCTCTCTCTCTCTCTATCACCTTAGCAGGAGCAGGAAGGGGTTATGAGAGCCTCTGGGGGCTTGGGGCCGGGGTAGGTGGCTTGTTACGTTGATGTTTTTCTTGATAAGACTACCCTTGGTAGCAAGATGGATCATGTCAGCTGCTGGACACTTGAATGGCAGTCAGATGGCCCCCCCCCCCCCCCGGAAAGCTAAGTTGTGACTGTAATCTAATTGTTGCCCTTCAAATGTGGGGCAAGGGAAACTAGGATTCTTCTTGGGTGTAGACTTGGGGAAGTCAGCTCCAGGTTAGGCTGCAAACAATCTGTGAAGTTTCCACCCCACACCTTGTGTCAAGGTAGGTGCCCATTCTTTTTTTATGGAATCTATACTATGACCTTGTTAGAAGTGGGGACGGGCCGCATGTTCTGAGCCTCTAGGGACGCTGGATGAGAGGTGGGTGTGTGTGCTTGTGCCCTTCCTAGAAATAGCGAAGGGACGGCTCACAGCATTTTGCTCTCACCCTAGTTTTGACTACAAGCCTTTCCATAGACACCTCCTCCTCCCCCACGGCTTTTGGGGACTCAGGTGTAACTGTGGGCATCGGGGAAGAAGGAGTTAAGGTAGGGGTGGGCGTGCTTGGATTGGGGTTGAGGTGTTTAATAGAGAGAAGCAGGCAATTGGCGAGTGTGAACGTGGGCAGCTTCTTTGGTGATGAGAGGAAAGAGGGCCGGCTGCTAAGCTGCAGCTCGCCCCCCGCGTGTGTCTGCCTGGGTGTGCAGCGTGCATGTGTGTGTGAGAGAGCGAGCAAGCAAGCGAGTGTGAGTGCGCGCGCACCGAGGCGTTCCTCAGGTTGCGCTGCCTGGAAACGGAGGGAGCCATTGGAGAGGGTTTGGGGGTGGGGGTTGGGGTGGGAGGTCCCCAATCCTGGGAGAAAAGCGAAGAGAGACTGGGGTGGCCAAGCCAGTCCAGTAACCAGGCTCCAGGCTCGGTGCGGGGGGAAGAAGCCAAGAGTGGTAGGGGGATCTCTTTGCTAGAGACCGCTAGGCTTCTTCCTCTGGAGGAACCGGGGAGGCAGAGGGGAGGAGGCCGGAGCTGCATGGAGTTTCTGGGGCGCGCAACTCCGGCGGGGCCTCGGCCACTGGGCTCCCGGGCGCAGCGAGGAGGCAGCCGCGCACATGGGCTAAGCCCGCGCGGCCAGCGGGCGCGGGAGGGGTAGAGGCGAGAGCGGTGCAGGGGGTGCGGGGCGCACGTTCCCCCTGACGGGAGGCGAGGACAAGGACAGGGGAGAAGGGAGCAGCCTAGATCGTCGCGGGCTCTGCAAAGCCCAGCTGTGAGACTCAAGGGAAAGGAAAGACTCGCGCCGGGCTCCCGGGTGCCGCTGGGTTGGGCAAAGCGGCCTCCCAACCGGAGTGGGGGGACGCCGTGGGAGCCGGCTACGGAGAGGAAGGATGCCCGCGCGGGGACGCGTGTGAGCGCCAGGCTGAGCGCTCGGTTTCGCGTCGCCCCCTCCCTGCGGGCCTCAGAGGAGGTGCCTGGGCTGCCGGGCAGCGGAGCTCCGGCTCCAGGAGAGGTGAGTGTGGCTCTCCCCCAGTCCTTATCCCGCATCCTCCCTGCATCCTTGCCTCCCTCGCTGCTTCCATGGTCCCTTCCCCAGATGGCCCGGAGTGGGCGGGTGTGCTGCCCACAAGCGCCTTCCGGACCTGTTGGCCCCGCTCTATGCACCCCACCTCTCGGGGCCGGGCTGTCACCCGGGCCATCCTGATCTCTCTTGATGCTTAGGGTGGGTGAGGAACGCTGGAATTGCAGAAGGGCCTGGGTTCACTCGTGGGAATCCCGGGACTGTGCCCAGCTCGTGGAGTCTTGGGTGCTAGTGGCCACCTGGCTGCGCGCACCCAGGTTGTGGGAAAAGGGAGCTTTGGGTGTCGGGGATCCGATCTGCATCGCAGCCTAAGTGGGAGTCCTTGGTGGCATTCTGGTCTCCAGGAAGCTGGAGTCATGGCGATCTATCCAGGGAGGTGGGAGGTATGGTTCACTCCATCTCCATCTTCCTGCCCCGATGCTCGCCCCCTTGGGGAGGATCGGTGGTCTTGGAGCGCATGGGGTGACCCTAGGGGCCTCAGGCAGCCCTCCCAGGACCTCTGGGTGGCAAGCTTTGGAACTAATCCAGATCCAGGGCAGAGGTATACACTCCGCCTCTCTAGCGCAAGCCAGGTTTGCCTGGGTGCCCAGCTTTCCCAGGCCAGCGCTGTTTCGGGGAGTGAACTTCCTCAGACTTGGTCTGAGGGCGCCTGAGCAGCAGCAGGTAGTTCTAGTCTTACCTCAGGGCTCTGGAGGACCCGAGGGTACTTTGACCCACAAGTAGATGGTACTAAGCCAGGACGGAGCGCTGCGGTTTGGTTCCACAGTGCGGGACACGTGCATCTTCGTCCCCCATCCCGGTGTTCCTTCTCCAAGCTGTTCCTTTGCCCGAGGAGTTTGTGAGAGATCCCATTTGCGCCTCACTCCTTACCTCCAGGGGTAGCTGTGCCTGCATGCAGTTCCTTAGGTGCCAAGACTGGGGCGCCATCCCTAGGCCCCAGACTATTTTTTTTTTGTATTGTTTTTACATAAAAAGGAGACATTCCTGGGTTCAAAATATAGCAGCCGAGAGTCGGTAGTGTGTGGCTGCTAAGTCTGATAAATTGTGGTATTAACTACATTCTGCAGTGACCCGGTGCAGTCTGAACTGCAGAGTTACCGAGACCCTTAGAGACAACGGCACTGTTCTAACCCTAGGCATTTGTGCACGTGGAGGGACTCGTGTTCTGTATCTAACTGCTGTCTCCCAGTCTCAAAGATCAACTTTAAACACACACACACACACACACACACACACACACACACACACACACACACACACGAATCGGAGCTAAGCAAAGGTTGTAAAGCTGTTTGGTGTGAAACTGTCTTACAGGGTGGTGCAAGACAAGCTGTCCACAGAGCACCACTCCAGCTGTCCTTGGGGTTGTTGGAGGTGGTGATTTAACATTTTAATTAATTAACTAATTAATTAATTAATTTATGCAAGTTGGCCATCAATAGTATGGTAACAATCAATGTGAGTTGTGATTGTTATTTATTAGTTTATTTATTTGATGTGTGTGTGTGTGTGTGTGTGTGTGTGTGTGTGTTGGAGGCCAGAGGCATAGAATCTTCTTGAAGCTGGAGTTACAGTGCAGTTGTGAGCCACCCTACCTGGGCCCTGGGAACCAAACTCAGGTCCTCCCTGCAAGAGCAGCAACCACTCTTGACCACAGAGCCACCTCTTTAGCCATGATTTTTATTGATTTTCTTTTCTCTTTGGCATTACTGGGGTTGACACCCAATGCTGGGTATCCATTTCCTGGGAGTGCTCTACCACTGAGTGAAGCCCTCACTTCCTACAGTTGGCTTGTATCCCCTAATTCGGCACTGTGAGGCGTTGGCTGAAGTCTTGGGTGACTCTTTAGATCTCTCCCGGGCTGGCATCTCCCTTGCTGTGCCTAGTTTCCCCATCCTCCCATGGTGCTCAGGTCATGGAGACTGTTCACTACTTCTCTGGGCAATGCATGGGGGTCCTGGCAGAACCCCAAGGCTGCTCATGAGCTGAATGGCTTCTGGAAGGTGGCCTTTCCGGAGTCAGCTGAAGCTTGAGGGGTTTAATCGGAGCAGCCTTCTAGAATTGTTTTAGTGTTGTTCACTAAGATGCCACCTCTTTTCAGACCCTGAAAGTGACCCGTTGTCACCAACCCCAGCCTTCACTGACAGGGTGGCACAGAGGCTTCTGTAGAAAGAGAAAAAGTAGCTAGGGATGGTGGCTAAGGTCTGTGAGTGACCTCAGCACCTGTGATTCTGAGGCAGGAGGATTGAGGCTAGACTGGGCTGCATTGTGAGAATCAGTCAGTCAGTCAGTCAGTCAGTCAGTCAATCAATCAATCAATCAATCAATCAACCACATTACACCCTGTTTCAAAACAAATGAACCACCAACAAAATAATTTAATTCAGCTGGTATCACTGAGAAAACTCACAGTTAAGTCCTAATGGGGATCCTTGGACCCCTTTCCTCTTGGTAGGTAGGAGGGGGCCACCAGACTGGGCAGAGGGTATCTGACAACTTGTTTCACCCTTCCTTCCTTCCTTCCTTCCTTCCTTCCTTCCTTCCTCCCTCCCTCCCTCCCTCTCTCTCTCTCTCTCTCTCTCTCTCTCTCTCTCTCTCTCTCTCTTTCTTTTTGTATTTGTGTTTGTGTGTATGAAGGTGTAAGTGTGTGTGTGCACAGGTGTGGAGGTCAGAGGTCAGTCTTGTTTGTCATTCATCAGGTGTTGTCTGTCTTGGGTTTTTAAAATTTTTTTAAAAATTCATTGTATATTATTATGTTATTGGTGTGTATGTGTGCGTAGGTGTATGCATATGTGTGTGCATATATGTGAATGTGTGCTCATCCCTAGTGCTTGCTAGATATGCGAGGCTGGCTATGAAACCCTAGGGATCTTCTTGCCTCTGCCTGAAGCCCCAGAGATCCTCCAGGCTCTGCCTCCCCATCCCTGGGATCATAAGTGTATGCTATCACGCCTGGCTCAAGCTCAGAGCCTCATGTTTGTGCAGTAAGCTGTTTACAGACAAAGCTCTCCCCCCAGCTCAATAGCTACTCTTTTGAATTTATCATTTATTTTCCCATTAGGGCTTAAATACTGGGCAGAGCAGGGCAGGGCAGGGTTCCAATTTAGAATTCCTTCTTTCTCTCCCTCCCTTCCTTTTCTTTGACACAGGGTTTCTCGTGGCTCTGGCAGATCTCTGCTTTTCTTTGTAGGACAGGATGACTTTGAACTCCAGAGTCTTCTGCCTCCACTTCCCCAGGGCTGAAATTATAGGGCCATGCTACCGTACCTAGCTTACACATTGCCTTAGCACAGCATGTGTGCTTGGGGGAAGCCACTGTGTTTTGGGGTCACTGGCATGAGAGTGTCTTTATGAGCTGGTCCTTGTGGCCATGTGTCCAGTGGGGAGCTTGCCAACCCATTACCGTAGTGAGACACATTGTTTGTGGTGGTGATGGGTGAGGTAAAGAGGGGGAGCTGGTTCTTATGAGGTAATTCTGACTCTGATGATGAGCTTCAGATATTTAAGCCCCACCCTACTTATTTATTTATTTATTTATTTATTTATTTATTTATTTTTCCTCAAGATAAGATTTGGCTTGTAGCTCAGGCTGGCCTTCCCAACTTGTGACCTTCCTGCCTCAGCCTCTGAGTGCTGGGATGATAGGCATGTGCTGCTTTGCCCCATGGATGCAGGGCTGGGGATGGAACCCAGGGCTTTGTGTGTGCTCGGCAGACCCCATACCAATTGAGCCCTATTCTCAGTCCAATTAAGCCTCTCCATTCTTTTCTTCTCTCTCTTCTTCCTTCTCCCCTTTTCATTTTTCCGCTTCTTCTTCCTTTCTTCCTCTTCCTCCTCTTTCTTTTCCTTCCATCTCCTTTCTCCTCTGGTTTTCCTTCCCCCACTTCTCCTCCTTTTTCCTTCTCTATCCTTATTATTTGTAGATCATTCCACCCAGGTACAGGATGGGTGGCCTCTCTTTGCCCTTCACTTGAGGCTTAAATGCCGGTAGTCAGACTCTGTAATCTCTGCTCATGATTGCAACCCAGCAGTTGTCTGTGGGATTTTTTTTTTTTTTTTTTTTTTTTTTTTTTAAGACAGCGTGCTCCCTGATGCTCAAGCAATGAAGCCACCCTCCCTGGATCAAAGGCTCCGGTTGAGGCTGATTCTCAGTGCAGCCAGAAAGGAGGAGACTCCAAATGCAATGGCTGCTTCTAACCTGGGGTTTTCAAAGTGATTTATCTTTTTAATTGTTAAGCATCCCACATAGGCTGGGGATATGGCTCAGTTGGTAGAGCACTTGCCTAGCATACACTGAGCCCTGTTAGATCTCCAGCACTTCAGAAATGGCATTCGGTGGTGCACAATTATAGTCCCAGGACTCAGGGAGATGGTGACAGAGGCAGGAATATCAGGAATTCAAGGTCACCCTAAATGCCATATTGAGTTAGAGGCCAGCCAGGAATATAGAAGACCCTGTCCCAAACCTCTAAAGGCAAAATACAGTATTAAAGAGCAAGGGGTCTTTTGGAGTTCTTGAGCTTAAAGGTTAAGCCAATGGAGGGACCAGAGAAAAGGCTGGGGGATAAGCAGGAGTCTTTGGTTTGGACCCAGTTCTCCATTAGGGCTTCAGTGATACTGAGAGATGTGTCTCTGAAGGGGAAACTACAGAGGACCGAAAAGCCTGATGGGCGGTGGCTGAGCTGATGCAAAACCAGGGCTTCTGCTTTCCATACGTAGATGGCAGCACTCTTCCTCTTCTTTTGTTTTAAAAATATTTTAAATTATGTTAATGTATGTGTATCTATGTGGAGATTTATGCAGGTGAATGCAGGCACCATAAGATGCCAGAGGCATCAGATCCCTCTGGAGCAGGAGTTACAGGTGGTTGTGAGCCACCTGGCAAGGGAGCTAGGATCCCAACTCAGGTCCTCTGCAAGAGCAGTTAGTGCTTTTACTGCTGAGCCTGGGCTGGGTTGGTGGCTTTGCACATGCACAGGTGCTTGAACCATGGGTTGTCTATGGAGCTCAGTGGAATCTGTTTCCTCTTACCAAGTAGGTCTCGAGGATTGAGCTCAGCTTGTCATTCTGTCCTGCAAGGGCTGACTGGAACTCTTAGGATGGGACATGCTTGGAGAGCTAGCTTTGCACCCGTAGGAGCTGGAGGCTAGAGCTGCCCAGCGCTTCCTGCATTTGAGTGGAAGCAAATGGTTTCAACCTCTTTCTGTTTTCCCAATATTGTGTGTGTGTGTGTGTGTGTGTGTGTGTGTTGTGTAGGTGGGCATACGTTATTCATTGAAGCCTCTCAGTTGAACCCAGAGCTCACTGATCAGGCTAGTTAAGCTAGCCAGTTTGCTGGAAGAGGGTCTCCTGTCTCTGTATTCCAAGTATGTAATGATGGATGGCCTGACCCACTCACCAAGCATTCACATGGGTTCTGTAGGTCTGAACTCCGGTCTTTAGGCTTGCTTGGCTATTGCTTTCCCCATTGAGACATGCCAGCAGCAACTCCTGCCCAGCCTATTTTGCACAGGTGATGATTGGGTGATCGTTGTGAATGTGTAAAACTTGAGGGCACATCTGATAGCAGTATTTGGCTAGGGGTAAGCTTCTTAAAGGTCGAGGACATAAGAAGTCATTTTCTGGAACAATCTCTAATTTCCTTTTACATTTCTTTTCTCTTTCCCCCTTCCTTTTCTCTCTACCTCGTCCCCTCCCTCTCTCCTTTCTTCTTTCCCTCCCTCTTTTTCTTCTTTTGAAACGGTGTCTCTTGAGTAGATCAGGCTGACTTCAAACTCTGCTGTGTATCGGAAGATGACCTTGAACTCCTAAGCCTCCTGCCTCTCTCTCCCAAGTCATGGGCTTCCAGAAGGGCATCACCTCAACAACTTTACTAATTTTCATTTGACAAAGGAGGCAGAGGAGGGTGTGAAGGGTTAGAGAAGGGTGGGTGGCTGACTCAGGTGAAGTAGTATTCTAGGCTTGCCAAGGCAACATAATTGGTTTGTTTTCCCATAGACAAGCTGTGAGCTGTTTTCCAGGCCTAGACTGTGGGAGAAGGTAGTGACCTATTTTAAAACGTCTCATTAGGGAATCTCTGCTGCTCTGAATGTGGCCAGTTAAAGTATGTTGCTTTATCCTATGACGGTCAGATCCAGGCACTTAAGTCTCCTTCATTCATCCAGCTCATGAGTACAAAGAATCTCTTTCGAGCTCTGCGGAAAAATTGTGAGTTCATCAGCCAGAGGCGGTGCTCTCATGTTCTGGAGGTGTAAGGCACAAAGAACGAGGTAAAATATAGAAATCAAATGACAGAAACAGGGTGTGGCAGCACACATCAATTATCCCAGCGCTTGGGGAAGCTGAGGCAGGATGGTTGCTGTGAGTTTGAAGTCAGCCTGGGCTTTATTATTAAGTTCCAGGCCAGCATGGGCTTCATAGGGAGACCCTGTCTTATAAAATGAAGTAAAATAAAATAAAAAATAACAGGATATCATTGAATTGCAAGGGATATTTAAGATTATGTGGGCAAGAAATGTCTTCATGGGGAGACATTTACACTGACAACAGAATTGAAGCCACAGAAGAAAGAGCTGTACAAGAGTTGGGAACAGCCCGTACAAAGGTCTTGTGGTAGGACTGAGCTGGGTGTGTTCGATGAATAGAAGGCAGGTTGGTGGAGCCAAGCATGACTTTAGAGAGACAAAGAACCAGTTTAGCAGATGGAGTTGATGCCTAGTCGGGAGGAGGCTCAGGAAAAATTTAAACAGGTCAGAGACATGACTGTATTTATTTATTCTTCTTTATTATTTTAAAACATTCATCTGCTTATTGTGTGTGTATGCATGTGTGTGTGTGTGTGTGTGTGTGTGTGTGTGTGTGTAAAAGTCAGAGGACAGGTTTCAGGAATACATTCTCTCCTTCCACCTTCTGAATCCCAGGGATTGAACTCAGGTCATCAGGCTCGGCTGTGAGCAGCTTTATAACCCGAGCCATCTTTATAATCCTCTTTGTTGTGTTTTTAATTGGTGTGTAGTGACAGCACACACATAGTGTGCCCTCACCATATTCACCTGACACCCTCTTCTTTTTTCTTGTTCCCATTTTCTCCCTCCTGAGCCTCCTTCCTTCCCTCGGTCTCTCTTCTGCTTTTATACAATATATAACAATTGTTTTATATATCCCCATAAACTCTAGGATCTACAACTGAGAGAAACATGGTGCTTATCTTGCCCAATCTAACTTACCGTTTTTACGAAAGTGACATTTCCGACTTTTCATGGCTGAATAAAGCCCACTGTGTCTGTGTGTCGGGTTTTCTTCACCCACTCCTCTGTTGGTGGGCAGCTCACTGGTTCTGTATCTTGCCTATTGTGATGATGTTGTTTTTAAGAGTCTTGGTATATATGTAGGAATGCTAGGCTGGGTCATGTGATAGCTCTCTCTCTCTCTTTCTCTCTCTCTCTCTCTCTCTGTGCGCGCACACGCTCATGTGTTGTATGTACACATGTGTGAGGGAACCGGTGGATGTTGTGTGTCTTGCTCCAACAGTCTCCACCTTATTTGAGACAGTGTCTCTAACTCAGTGGTTCTCAGCCTATGGCTTGAGACACTTGGGGTGGTTGGGTGAACCTTTTACAGGTGTCACATATCAGATGTCCTGCTGTCTGAGGTTTACATAATGATTCGAAACAGTAGCAAAATTGACACTTATATAAATAAGTTAGCATAAGTTACAATTATAAACTAGCAATAAACATAACTTTATGGTAGGGGCTCACCATAGCATGAGGAACTGTCCTAAAGGGTCATCATAGTGTTAGGAAGGTTTCGAACCACTGAGCTAAGTAGACTTGGAGCTGGGCTGGGAGCCAGAAACAGCCAGTGACACTACTGTCCATCCCCACTGCAATATGCGCACACGTGCACACATATACACACACACACATATACACGCACATACATATACACACACACGCACACAAACACACACATAGGCACAAACACACACATACATATATACACACACATGCAGGCACAAACATGTACACACACATACACACACAGGCACAAACACATACACACAGGCACAGGCACAAACACGCACACATATACAGGCACAAACACATGTACACATACACAGGCACAAACACACACACAGGCACAAACACACATACACACAAACACACCCAGGCGCAAACACACACACACACAGAGGCACAAACACACACACACACA
>JADRCD010238908.1:17618-28277 GCA_019843815.1 Montemys delectorum
CACACACACACACACACACACACACACAGGCACAAACACATACACACACAGTGTGGAACCATACAGTGTGGCACCAGAATCACATTAAGCTTTCCAGATGGGTGCTGGAGATTTGAACTCAGCTCCCCCACTGATCAGCAAGTGTTCTTACCCACTGAATCACCTCCCCAGATCCTTGTTTGTTTGTCAGTCTTAGGCAGGGAGGGTCTCATTCTGTACCTCAGGATGCTCTGGAATTCACAGTGATTCTGGCTCAGTCTCCCAAGTTCTGGAATGGCAGGCCTGTGCCACCAACACTCAGCTCTCCCGGTTTGTATTTTCTCAAGCTCCTCTGGCATCCTGCACACATCCCCCTCCTCCAGGAAACCCAGCCTGTATCTGTTAGCAGCGAAATACGGGATCGTTGTACTTCCAAGCGACAGATGGAGAGAAAAGGCTTTGCTGACCTTAATTTAGTGATTTCTAGTGCGCCAATTAAATGTGGGGACAGAAAAAAAGATACATTTGTAGTACAATTTCAGTTCTGTTGGAAAAAAAAATGGCATAAAAGAACAAATGGAAAGAAATGGACCGAAAATGTTAACCAAGCTTGCCTAGTGATAGGGGTACTGTGAATGACTGAGATTTCATTTTGTTGTTTTGAAAATGAATTTAGGGGCTGGACAGATGGCTCAGTGGTTAAGAACACCTGTTGCTCTTGTAGAGGACTGGGGTTCAGTTCCCAGCACCTACACTGCAGCTCACAACTCTAGTTCTAGGAGCTCTAATACCCTCTTCTGACTTCCATGGGCACCAGCAGTACCCACGTATTCATACAGGTAAAATATCCATATGCATAAAATAGAAAAAAATGAGTGTACAATGAATGTGTTTTTCCCTTACAATTGGAAAAGAAAAGCATTTGGAATTCTTTTGTTTGGCAGCAGGGGAAACAGGGTCTTACTATGTAGCTCAGGCTGACTTTGAACTTGCGGTAGTCCTCCATACCCCATCTCCTAGTGTAGAGATTATATGAGCCATCACACTTGGCTTCTGTTAAATTATTTTTAAAAAGATATACTTGTGTGTGTGTGTGTGTGTTTACGTGTGCGTGCGTACACACACGTGTACCTGTTGTATGTACTTTATTATGGGTGTATTCATCATGTACATCTATGCAGAGGCCAGAAGACATCAGATCCCTTCCTCATTGTTCTCCGCCTTGGTTTCTGAGACAGGGTCTGAACTGGAGGAAGCTGTCAGGCTAGTGAGCTCATAGCCTCTACCTGTCTCTCATCTGTGACAGCTCTGGGGTGACAGGTGCCCATGTGGCCATTCCCAGCTTTTAAGTGGGTCCTGGGGATTTGAACCCAGGTCCTCTTGCTTTCATAGCAAGTGCTCTTACCCACTGAGCCATCTGTTTAGCCCTGTTCTGAAATTTTAATGTCAAAAAATCCCACAGTTCTGATTAGGAGACAGAAGATTTAATGCTGATTTTGCCCAGCTTTCCAACGCATAGGCCTTTGTTTTATTTTATCTTTTTAGGAAAAATTTTTAGTTCAGAAAGTAAACTTCTTTTACGTTGGGAAGATAGTTTTGTTGGCAAAATGCTTGCCTTCTAAGGACGAGCGCCTGAGTTCAACTCCAGAACTCAAGTGAAAAAGCCAGGTATGGTGGAGCACACCTGTAGTCATGTTGCTGAGGACCTGGAGATGGGAAGATGTCTGGGGCTCCCTGGCCAGCCAGACTGTCCTCCAGGTCAGTGAGAGACCCTATCTTAAAAGACAAAGTGGACAAAAATCTAAGGAAGGATAGCACAGGCATGAGCATAAACAGGCGCGTGTGCGCGCACACACACACACACACACACACACACACACACTAAACTTTTCTTTTGTTGAGGCAGGGTCTTGCTATGTTGCTTGTGATCCTCCTGTCTCAACTTCTGAGTTCTTGGATTACAGGTATAACCCACCATTCCCACTTCAACAATCTTACTTACTTACTTACTTACTTACTTACATTTTTTGTTTGTTTGTTAGTTTGAGACAGGGTCTCTCATAGTCCAGGGTTACCTCGAGCTTCCTGTAAGTAGCTGCAACTGAACTTGACCCATCTGCTGCCTCTGTCTCCCAAGTGCTGGGATTGATTACAGATCAGCTCCACCACGCCCAGATTACCCAGCAGCCTTAGTTTTCAGAAACTCTTTTAAAATCTGAGCCTTCTTTTGCTTTTAAATAGAAATTAAGACATTAGAAATAAGACCTAAGAAATTAAGAAATATCGAGATGTTACATTAAGAAACGAAAGTGCTTTTCTAGTTGTTCACCCTCCAGATCCTTAATATTTGTGTGTGTGTGTGTGTGTGTGTGTGTGTGTGTGTGTGTGTGTGTGCATATTAAAATCCTCACATCTTGGGACTGGAGAAATGGCTCAGTGGTTAAGAGCACTTGCTGCTCTTCCATAGGACCTCAGTTTGGTTTCCAGTACCCACATCAGGCAGCTCATAACAGCCTATGACTCCAGCTCCAAGTGATCTTCTAGGTTCTGTGGGCACTCACAGACTCATATCCCCATACACACATACTTCTAAAAAAAAAAAAAAGACTTTAAAAACTCCTCATACATTGATTCCATTGATTTAGAAGCTTGCTATGACAAGTTACTTCCCCCCAAATCACTGTCTGGAATTCCTCCCTATAAAAGTATGAAACACAGATAATTTTCCATCCTTTAAACAAATTGCTAGGGAACTTACCAGCACAGCTTAGCAGAGAGAAGTGGAATTTTTGCCTTCTTAGTACCCACAGTGTTTACTGAGAGCATAATTTATACTTATAAAGAATAGAGCAATTACATATTCATTAAAAAGTCATCTCTGAACATTATACATTATTGTTCTAGTACAGGAGCCCCAAAGTTGGTATCGTGACTACAAATCATTGGCACTTTTTCATTAACAAAAGTTTGGCAATAGGAAAACAAATTAGACGGTAAAGCTAATTATGTTGGTGACATATTTATTATGGTGGAATACTATCTTTGGAAAACAGGAAGAGAAAAACACAGAGTGCTTGTTACTTGGAATGTGGCTATATTTTTGGATGACCTATCTGTAGTCTCAGGACACACCCAGTTTGGAGGTGTGTTGGTTAATTTTTATTATCAGGTTGATACAAAAATAAGCTACCCAGGAAGAGGAAAACTCAGTTGAAGAATTGACCAGATCAGATTGGCCTCTGGCAATGACTGTGGGGTATTATCTCCATTGTTAACTGATGGAGGGCCTCGACCACTATGGGCAGCATCAATTCCTTAAGGCAAGTGGGCCTGGGCTGTATAAGAAAGCTAGCCTAGCACGAGTCTATGAGCAAGGTAGCACACAGCATCCTTCATGGTTTCTGTTGTATTTCCTTTGGTTTGAGCAAGTTCCTTGGTTAGAGGTGATGCTTCCTGGAATAACGAGTAGGCTTTCTTTCA
The DNA here is from genome assembly GCA_019843815.1 of Montemys delectorum. Classification (NCBI taxonomy): domain Eukaryota; kingdom Metazoa; phylum Chordata; class Mammalia; order Rodentia; family Muridae; genus Montemys; species Montemys delectorum. Next base: position 21,078 of record JADRCD010238908.1, read on the forward strand.
GGTTCTTGCCTTGATTTCCTTCAATGATAGACTGTGACATGGGGGTAGAAGATGAAGCAAAGCCCCTCTCTAAGTTTTGGTTAGAGTGATGTATCACAGAAACAGAAGCCCAACTAGGACAGAGTCTCATGTGTCAGACCTCATGACCACAACTCAGTGTCCATATTCCAGGCGGTGTTGGAGTGGACTTTCATTCTGCAATCCAGCAGTTCCTTCCTGTATTCTGACCCAGCACTGGACAGGAGCAGCTTAATGGAGGAGCAGTTTATTTTGGTGCTCTGTCCAGAGGAACAGCCTAGCCCAGTAGGGAAAGAATCGTGGCTGGTGCTGATGGATGGCAGCCACTCTTCTAGTCTCTCTTGCTCTCACACTTTGGCAGATCAAGAAACAGCTTGGTAGAACTGTAATTCTCAAGGCATGCCCTAGTGGGTTATGTCTACCACCTAGGCTCTCTATCCCAGAGAGTCACCAAACTCCCTGGACAGGGAACTGATGTTGAACACATGAGTCCATGGGAGAGACTGTACATACAACCTGCCATTCTCTTTTCCCAACTTTGTTTAATTACACACTGTGCTGGTTAATTTTTATCAGCTTGCCACAAGCTAGACAGGAACCTCAATTAAAGAACTGTCTTCATCAGATTAACCTATAGGCAAGTCTCTGGGGTTCTCTCTCTCTCTCTCTCTCTCTCTCTCTCTCTCTCTCTCTCTCATTTTAATTTAATATGTATAAGTGTTTTCCCCATATATATATACATACATACATTGTATGCATACCTAGTATACATGGAGGCCAGAAGAGAGTGGATCCCCTGGAACTGAAGTTATAGATGGTTGTGAGCTACCACACGGATGCTGCGAATGGAACACAGGTCCTTTTCAAGACCAGCATATACTCTTAGCAACCGTAACATCTCTCCAGCCCCTGTGAGGTATATAGGAGGGCCAAGCCTGCTGTGGGTGGAACCATCCCTGGGAAGGTGGGCCTGGGCTATATAAGAAAGACAGCTGAACGAGATATGGAGAATAAGCTAGTAAACAACGTTCCTCTGCAGTTTCTGCATCAAGCTACTGGTTTGAGTTCACGCCTTGGCATCCCTGGATGATGGACCGTAAGGTGGAAGCTAAATAAATCCTTTCCTCCCAGGGAAAGGTCAAGATGTTTATCACAGCAATAGGGGAGCTAACTATGACATACACATTGTTTCTTGCTCGAGGGAAGAAAGACTGCGTGTCTGCTTTCTAACTGCTGTAAGGGCATATCCAACCAAAGCCACCCACTTAAGGAGGAAAGGGTTTGTCATAGTGCTCAGTTTGAGGGTACCATCCGTCACCATCCTGCATGGTGGCAGGACAGTGAGACATCTGGTCACATGGCATCCACAGTCAAGAAACCAGAGAGAGATGAACACTGGTGCTCACTCAGCTCACAGCTCATTCAAGGTAGGTCATCCTACCCCAGCTAAGCCAGTTTAAAAACTCTTTCTCAGACAGGCCTGGAGATTTATAGCTTATCTTCTGGGTGATTCTAGATCCTGTTGAGTTGACAATCAGTATTAACCACCACTACACAGCAAACTTGCCAGAGTGCTGAGTGCTGTCTGTCTGTCTGTCTGTCTTTGTGTGTGTGTGTGTGTGTGTGTGTGTGTGTGTGTGTATGTTTGAATGCATGTGTGTGTTTGCAGGGTGAGCATGCTACAGTGTGTGTGTAGAGCTCAGAGGACAATCTGAGCTGCAGGTCCCTACCTTCTGTCTTGTTTTGATGCATGCTGTCTTTGCTGGTTCTGTAGCAGCCTCGTTGCTCTATAAACATCCGAAATTTTCCTGCCTCTGTTTCCCATCTTGCTTTAGGAGGACTAGACCTATGGCTGCTACTGGGCCTGCATTTTATGTGGGCTCTAGAGATCCAACTCAGGTTCCCACGCTTGCATGGCAATTAAATGGATGAGCCATCTATCTCCCTAACTGATAATGCCACATCGCTGTGGAACTCTGTCATCTCATTAAGATGTAGATGGGGAAACGAGGAGCACGGAGATTAAGTGACGTGTTTGGTCACGTGGGTCCACTCTCCATCGCAACTTCCCCTTTTCCCCTCTCACCCGTGACTCTGTTAGTGGAAAATGAATTTATTTTAGCAAACTCAAGAATTAGGAAGGCACTTCAAAAGTGATGAAAAGCAGGGCAGTTTGTGAGAGTTTCATTCACTCCACAAGCATAATCTCTGTGTGTACTGATAACAGGCCTAATTACTGTGTAAACATCTTTATAGCTGCAAACATCTGTACAGCACATTGATGTAGTATTGCAGCCTCTGGCATTCCTGCTGCTTCATTTGAAAAATCAGTTGCTCTGTCTTTAAATTTGATCTATAGTTGATGATGCGTTTTTTTTTCTTTTTTTTTTTTTACAGATGTACATAAGCACACATCCCATATCTAGCAAGAAGGCACACAGAATCACAGCAGCTCAGAGACTACTGCTCTATCTTATATGTTCCCTAATCCCTGAATTTTATAGATGGAGAAATAAAGATGCACCAGGAATTCCAATGCAGGCCTTTTCAGGTCAGCTACGGCAGGTTCAAGGCCAGCCTGGATTTGAGACCTTGTTTCAAAATCAAAACTAAAAACCAGGCCTAGCAGTTGACCCCCTTCCTAGAATCCCCCAGTGAGGAGCTACGGATGTACCTCAGTGGGAGAGCACCTGGCTAGAATCCCCCGGTGAGGAGCTAGGGATGTGCTAGGTAGAGTATCGACCTAGAATCCCCTAGTGAGGGACTGAGAAAGTGTGCCTTCCTAGCAGGTAGGATGCACTAGGTCCCGTTCCCAGCACTGCAAACAAAACAAAAGAAAACAAACCAAAACAAAAATGAAACACTAAAACCAAAGATACAACCAGGGCTAGAATGTTGCCCAGGATGCCAGGTTAGTGTGCCTGCTATAGATATTCACAAAATCTTGCCTTCAACATATGTAACTAACTTGTTACAGTGTTCACCTTCCCTGGGCCTGAATTTGTTAAATCAGTCAAAACACTTCATTCAGTTTTCATTTAGGTAAATTGAGGGACTAAAAGCTGAGACAGACTGCATTTTTCTCAAGATGGAGATGGTATTTTTCAAGCCTGTTTTGTGTGCTGTGCTCATTCCCAAGCCCTTTTAGTGGTCAAAGTGAATAGGAGAGTCAGAAGAGTTTCTTTGTCCATCAAGACCCTTCAAGTTTGCTGAGTGGTTCTACTTCCAGGCAGGCGAGACAAGGGTATTAAAACCCACGCCCACAGTGACATACCTACTCCAGTGAGGCTACACCTCCTAATAGTGCCACTCCCTGGGCCAAGCATACACAAGCCACCATAGTCACATTACATGTACCTGTGACTGGAGACATATATCAGTTACACATGTGATTGTCCCATCTTCTCCCTTCAACCATCTCACCCATGTCAGCACTGTGAAGCCTTTGGCTTAGAGCTGACACCTTGGTAGATATGCCATAGCTGGTTTACAGGGGACACTCTACTGCAGGTTGCTTTTGATCAGCACAAAATGACCATGATTACCATCCCAAATATTTTCTTCTATCATCAAAACACTTGAACATTTTATATATATATGCAGGAATTGGTGTTGTGAATCTATTAAGCCCATTGTAAGGACAGTTCCTATTGATACTCTTTGGCATTTGCCACCCAGCCAGGATGCCCTCAGCCTGGGATGACTAATCAAGTGTAGTTAGCAGAACTTTTCCTCCCACTTTTTTTTGAGTCTTTTTCAAACATTTTACTTTTAACTATATGGATGTGTGTCTCTGCAAAAGTAGGAGCACGTGCATGCAGGTGCTCACAGAATCCAGCAGAGGGTGTCATATCCCCCTGCAGTGGAGTTAAAAGTAGTTGTAAGCTATTGGACCTGGGTATGGGGTTTGAACTCAGGTCCTCTGCATGAGCAGCACTTGCTTTTAATGGCTGGACCATCTTCTTATCACACTCCTTTCAACTTGAGTCTACAATAATTGACAGAGGTTTTTTTTTTTGTTGCCTTTTTTTTTTTTTTTGACAGTATCTAACCATGTAGCCTTGATAGCCTTAAGATTACAAGGTAGACCACATTTTCTTTTCTTCTCTTCTAACTACAAATTTAATTTTTTTCCCCTGGGAATGAAATACAGGGCCTTATGCTTGTTAGTCAAACACCATACCACTGAGCTACACTGAGCTATAAAAATCAGCCTAGATTTTTACTTTACATTTTGACACAAGGGCTCAGTTGCTGAGGCTGGCCTTGGACACACTATGTAGCCCATGCTTACTTTCAACTTGCAATTCTTATGAGTAGCAGGGATGATTGGCCTGTACTAACAGGTCCAGCTGCCCTTTCTTCATTTATGTCCTCAAACTCACTCTGCCTCCATCTGCCTGTTTCTACCTCCCTAATGTTTGGGATTAAAGGGATGCACCTCCATGTCCAGTGACAGGGACATTTTCTTATCCATTTCTTGCTTTGTAAACTGACTTATGATGAAGTTGAGGAGCATAAACTTTGGGGACTCAAATGGTCCAGGTTGAGTGCTTTTCTCTTTAAGTAGAAGAGGACAGTTAGGAGGCATGTGAAAGTTGGCTTTGGGATGATGCTGGTGCAGTTGGAGCTGGTTATATAAGCTGATTTTTCTCTGTAATTCCTATACACTAGCACATTTAGTCCTTTTAACAACCTTGTGAGGTAGATTCTGTGATAACTTGTTTTTATAGACGTGGATAAAGAATTGTGGAGGATTTAGGGATATAGCCCTCTCTTACCTTGAGGGAGTTTTTCTAAAACCCCGTCCCACCCCCAGGATACACCTGAAATTGTAGATCATAGTTAGCATGTATGTATATTTTTTCTTTTGTATACATACTATGGTAAAATGTAATTTATAACTTAACGCACAGTAATGTAACTACCAATAGAATAATGATAGCCGTCAAAACTACATTTTCTTTTCTTCTCTTCTAACCACAAATTTATTTTTTTTCCCCTGGGAATCAAATACAGGGCCTTATGCTTGTTAGTCAAACACCATACCACCGAGCTACACTGAGCTATAAAAATCAGCCCAGATTTTTACTTTACATTTTGACACAAGGGCTCAGTTGCTGAGGCTGGCCTTGGACACGCTATGTAGCCCATGCTTGCTTTCAACTTGCAATTCTTATGAGTAGCTGGATGATTGGCCTGTGCTAACAAGTCCAGCTGCCCTTTCTACATTTATGTCCACAAGTTTTTTACTTTGACCTACAACAATAAAAACATCACAGATTTGTCTCTCTTCTCAGTCTTGTGGGTAGAGATTCATCTTCACCCTGCTCTTGGTCACCTTACCGCATTGCTTTATTCTTTTCTTACCACACAGATGACTTCCATTATTTTCACTTATAAGAAGCATAATGTGATTTCCCTTTGGCAACTCCAAGCTGTCAGTATCATCAGTACTATAATCTGAGGCCATTAATAATTAAGAAATGGTTCCTTGGACCAGTAACAATGCAAGGACAGTTAATTTGATAAATAAGATGGCTACAGAGTGACTAATGGGAAGGTTCTCACTAGGGCAGCCAGTCAAGCTCTGTTTACAATGTTCAACTACTCTATTAGTCCTAAGTTCCAAAGTCTTATATATCCCTCCCCAAACCAGCATAATCAGATCAGTCACTTTAATACCCCACTCCTGGTACCAACTTCTTTCTCTTTTAGTTACTTTTTCATTGCTGAGACAAGGCATCATGGCCAATGCAGCTTATCAAAGAAAGTTTTTTTTTGTTTATTTGTTTATTTTCTTTGTGTTATTTTATTTTAGCTTACAGTTCTGGAGGGCTAGAGTCCATGATGCTGAAACAGAGCTTGGTGGGGCTGGAACAGCCAGCTGAGAGCTCACATCTGGGCCCATGAGGGCCATTCCAAGTTCAAGCCCTAATTCAGTTAGAGGCCAATACTGTGGGGATTGGCCTGAACACCTGGTGTTCTAGAGTGACATGACCTGGAGGTCAGTGTGGGAAGAAACAACTTACATTGGTTTTCAGGGCCTTTGCTCTTTAAGTCATCATCTCTCCTCTACAGTGGAAGATGGAGATAATAATAGCTGCCTCTTTGCCTGGAGAGGTGGGGGATAGGGAAGGAAAAGAAGTGAACATCTTCATGGAACGGCTTCTTTCAGTACTTTGAATTCTTTAGACAAAGAAGCATGAGGCTAGATTAAGTAAAATCAAGGTGTTTCTTCAAGGAGCCCATTAGGGAATTTGAACAGATGAATAAAGGAGCCATCAGCAGCCTTGAAATCCTACCATTCATGCTAGGGCTCTTTAAGCCAAGAACTCCTTTTATGGACTGGGTTAAGTTTCTAGATCATCCCTCATTATTAAAGGGAGGTGAGGGCAGAGAAAGTGGTTTGTATAAATCATCCTCAAAATGCAGTCACAAACAGCAGCAGGCAAGTCAGCCCTGCAGATCATTGGGAAGTAGAATTTGATCTCTTTCTCAGAGGTAAATTCTCTTTGCAAGGGCAGGGTGATTGACATTCTTTGTGTGGATTGCACTCAGGTGAGCATGGGTGTGAAGGTGCGTGTGTCCATGTGTGAAGGTTCATGTATGCATGTGGAAGACAGAGGACATCTTTGATTTCTCAGGCACTGCTTACCTGAGTTTTTGTTTCAGTTGTATTTATTTATTTATTTATTTATTTATTTATTTATTTATTTGTATGTTAGGGCCTGTGCATGGACATCAGAGAATCTATCTTTAACAGAAAAAGAAAGGGAGATCGATCCTTTACATACATGAGTGTGAGTCTCAGTTTAACCATTTAAAAATGAGCAGATAAGGAGACAAGGAGATGGCTCAGGTGGTAAACTGCTTGCTGTGTAAGCATGAGGACCTGGGTTACATCCCTACCACTTAGGTAAAAAAGCCAGGTAGGGTGGTGTGCACTTGTAAGCCCAGCACTAGGGAGCAGAGACAGGAGGACCCTTGGGGTTCACTGGCCAGCCAGCCTAGCTTAACATGGGGGTAGGCGAGGAAGGCATCTGCCATTAATCTCTGATCTCCACATAGTATCTGCATATGCACACACAGGAACACATGCATATGCGTACAAGAATATCTGAATGTATACATGCATACACACACAATCACACACATACATACACACACAATCACACACAT
>JADRCD010238909.1:4857-15517 GCA_019843815.1 Montemys delectorum
CTTGGCTGTCCTGGAACTCACTCTGTAGACCAGGCTGGCCTTGAACTCAGAAATCTGCCTGCCTCTGCCTTCCAAGTGCTGGGACTAAAGGCGTGCGCCACCACCACCCCGGCTTGGTTGATTCTTTTAAGGAATTAGCCTCTTTTAAAAGTGCCATGCACAGCTAGCACCTGGCTGCTGCTCCTTTGTTCCTGCTTTCTCTTGGGCCTTGGATATTCCTATGAGCAAGGGATGCGTGCTTGGGATCTGAAACACCTGCGACACGCTTGTGACACCCCTGTGAGGACTGTCCTGTTGCTTGGGTTATGTAAGAGGGAGTCTGGGCTTCGACCTGGGGTGCAGGATCAGATTTTTGTCTCTAGAGACACCACCTTTAACTTCCTTTAGAGCCTAAATTGGGAAGTGGGAGAGACATGGATGAAGGAAACATTGTAGCCCTGGCAGGCTATCTTGGTGGGGGGCTGGGAATGACACAAATATAGCGAGGTGCAGGGTGGAGCCCCTGGCTCATGGCTGTGCAGGGAGAAGCTAGGCTGCCTTTAATAGATGTTCAAAAATATTTGTTAAAACACATCTTATCAGTAGCAGAGATAACTGAAGGTTCTCACTGCTCATCACTACAGTGGTTTAGGCACTGGGTAGTACCTGTCCCTTGGTTAAAGAGTCTCTTGTTTCCATCAGCTAGCCCTTACCATTTAAGATTTAAAGTTGTCCTAGTGAAGTTTGATCCTAGCCACCAGTGTGTTTCTGAACCCATTTTTTGTTGTTGTTGTTGTTCCCCCATTCCTGTCCCTTCACCCCTTTTCAATTTGGAGCATGAGGGAGCAACTTATCATGTGTCTCCTATTCAGAAGGGTCTGTGTAGGCATACATTTTTTGCAACCTACTTTTAATAAGGGTTCAACCTCTCCTCTAGCCCACCACTCAGCAGAGGCAGTGGAAGAGAAAAGTTATTAGGATGTAGGGGATAAGTGGACCTGTTCAGTAACAGTTCTTTGGGGGCGAGCTTGATCTTCTGTGGCAGCAGTTCATTCCCTTAGCAAACACCAAATACGACTCAGCAGCTGCAGACCAGTCCTCTAGGCAGGCAGACACCAGGCACGAACCAGCAGCTACAGTCCAGTCCTTTCAGCAAGCAGACACCAGGCAGCTGTAGTTCAATCCTGAAGAAACCACTAGGCTCGACAACTAGCCTGAGGTGAGGCTGCAGAAGCAGCAAGCTTCCAGAGGAACCTCATGAGCAGTTCTGGGGAGTTTCTCTTGACGGCGGTGTTATCAACAAGTTGAGTTCAACACTGCTACGTAAGGCGAACCAATACATGCGTGTTGTTATTGACGAATAATGTAAGGAAGCAAACTAAACCAAGGCTCAGTCCTCGTCTCCCACTGTCTGTGGGGCCATATCTATATTCCTTCATCAAGCATCCTGTCGTGTGTTTGCTATAACTAAACATCCTTTCACCTGTGGGCCATCATTTGACATAACTAACATTCCAAAGAAACTTCAGGTTTCTGCTTCAGGTCTGGATCTTTTTTGGGGGAAAAGAGAAACAGACCTGATTTATTTTAGGTTTTATGTAGCCATCCTCAAGAAACACACTTCCTGTGGGTGTTCTCCAGGAAACATGAAAGGCCTCTGTGGCCTGGACTCTGGTCCTTAAGGTCATTTTACCTTCTGGAGGATTCAAGAGTCTTACTGAGACACACAATGTTTCCCTGACAGAGGGAAAGCTGTGCCAGCAATTCACCTCTCAAGGTAAAAAGTAGCTGGTTAGGAAACAAAACATGACCACCACTACCACCACCACCCCTACCAAAAACACTGAAAAAATGGAAAGGCCTTATGTCTACATGTCCACCATGTGGGCCCTTTTAGGCTCATAGGTTTTGAATCCCAGCCCTTCTGAGGCAGAGGTAGGTTTGTCTGTGTGAGTTCAAGGCCAATCTGATCTATATAGCAAGTCAATGCCCCCCAGTGCTACACATTGAGACACTGTCTCTCCACTCTCTCCACAAAGGGCACTAGGACCTTGAAGGCTGGGGGGAGGGCGGGGGGGGGGGCACCTGCTCCTGCATTTAGTAACAAAGGAGGTCATAAAGTTCTGGGGCTGGGACTTTATACAGTGTAGCAATCATTTTTCTTGATAACTTGGGAAGAATACTGTGGTGAGCCACTGGCCTCACATCTAGGTTGCCCTAATAGCTGAGCCTGCTCTGAGTGTGCCCATCTGATGGGGCCTTCACTCAGCCACTGTTGCGTTGTTGATTGAAGTTCAGACGAGGCCTGTGGCATTAAATCTGTGTAAATGGCTCTTCGCCAGGGCCCCCTTTCCTCTCCTTGATTCTTGGTTTTGTAGCCCAGCACTTCCTCTCCTGGGTCTCCTTACTGTTGCCCAGCTCTTGGTTTGAGAGGCTCTGGTTGGGTATAAGGCAGGACATAGGCACTTGGGGCCCAGGAGTCTCAACTCCACTCGCTCCTGCTGGACATGTCTCCTTTGCTTTTGTTGTGTTTGACGAGAAGCTCAAAAAGCAAAAACATTATGCTGAAGGGTGTAAGTACATTTTGGTAAATTTGGATTGAGTGCTGGGAGTACACAGGAAGGACAATCAGGAAAGGACAGCCATTCCTGACTAAAACGCCCTAAAAAGTTGGAAGGGCTGCCTTGTTCACTGTCAAAGGAGTAGTGAAAGGGGCCACCACACTTGCCAGCCCACATGGGCAGGGCAGTAGAACTCTCTAAGAAGTGACAAATGGATCCTGGTTTCCAGGGACCCGGCAGGCCACCTCTATGAAGATATACCATCTCCCCATCTCTGTCCCTGCCTTGGCTTTTTCTGTCAGCAAACTGAGTGTGTGGAGACTGTCTCACACAGACCTAAGGAGATCAGTGAAGCAGTGGATTATGATCCTCAGGATCACAGGGAGAGTCCTCTGGTTATTGGGAATAAAGAGTGTTGCTGGGGAGCTGTTGTGGTTGGGTACTTGTTACTGGGGGCCCTGGGTGGGAGAAAGATGAGATCTTTTCTATGCATATCCATACCAGTGCTTGAAATATCTACCGGTGCTTGAAATATCTTTTCTGAGACTTATAGGGTGGGATTGTAGGTTAGGTGGGGTTGCGCTGGAAGCTTCTGTGGGGTTTCCCAGCTCTGTGGGGTAAGCCATTCACGATTGGCAACAGTGTCTGTAGAGAACCTATATAAACAGCAAGAGATAAATTTGGCTCTCCTGTTTACCTGAGGTTGTGTCTGAAATTGGAGGAGCAGAGGATAGTGATCTGTAACATTTGTGACATTTGTAGCAGTGTTCGGAGGATGAGGAATTTTGGGATAGCAGTGTTCTCCTGAGGAATCCCCGGTGCTTTCCAGGGTTAGCTAGAGCACTGCTGTTGTCTATTCTCACATTCATTAAAACAAACTTTCCCCTCATCAGTACAAAGTCAGTGAGTCAGGACAGGTCACGAAGAAATCCGTGCATATCTCACAGACTTGTCTAAATTATATGAAGACAGTTACAGGGGAGTAAGAACAACAGAAAACTCAGTATTAAAACTGGGCAAGACAGCATTTGTAGTCATTAGAAAAATGCTTGTTGAGACTACTGCAATTGAAATTTAAAAGTAACAACAAACCTGATGAATAGTAGCAGAGATGTAGGAACATACACTCTATTGTATACTGCTGATGAAACGCTAAGTGGGTCGTTGTCCCCCCTCTCCCAAGAGCTGTTGGAAGTACCTGTTACGGCGGAACACACACTCTGACTTGGCAACTACACTCACTTCCCTGAAAAGATACATATCCTCAGCAAGATTAACATACCATTCATCATAAGCATTTGGGAGACTTCATAAATAAGGCTGATTAGAAACTCTCCAAATGGGTCAAAGGTGGCTGTGATATCGTACTACTGCTCAGTATTGGAAAGAAGAAAGATCGGCTGCTGTCCACAATAAGATAAACAGGTACAGATGCTATAACAAGAGAAATAGGTCGGGTACAACTACATATTATATGACTTCACTTAGACAAAGCTCAGATCTACACAGAACTAGCTCAGCTGCTAGAAGCCAAGACAGAGCAGACTGGAGCAAGGAAGTACTGAGGGAGGAACAGGAGGGACGGCAAACCCTGTTGTCAGTCTCTGATCTAGGTGTTGACACGTCTTTTCTTCCTTTCTTTCTCTCTTTCTTTCTTCCTTCTTTCCTTCTTTCCTTCCTTCCTTCCTTCCTTTCTTTCTTTCTTTCTTTCTTTTTTTGTTTGTTTGTTTTTCTCAAGACAGGGTTTCTCTGTGTAGCCCTGGCTGTCCTGGAACTCACTCTGTAGACCAGGCTGTCCTTCAACTTAGAAATCCACCTGCCTCTGCCTCTCAAGTGCTGGGATTAAAGGCGTGTGCCCTTTTCTTTTCTGTTTTTTCTTTTCTTTTCTAAAGATTTTTTTATTTATTATATGTAAGTACACTGTAGCTGTCTTCAGACACCCCAGAAGAGGACGTCAGATCTCATTACAGGATGGTTGTGAGCCACCATGTGGTTGCTGGGATTTGAACTCAGGAACTTCGGAGGAGCGGTCTGTGCTCTTAACTGCTGAGCCATCATCTCTCCAGCCCCTGGCTTATCTTTTTCTTTGTAAGAATTCATCAAGATAAACATTTAAGTGTTAGGATCTTTACTCTCACTGTACTAATTGTTCCATATTTAAAGCATACAGATCAGTTTTTTTTTTTTAAAGTAAAATCATTTTGGTTCATGTTTAAAGATATTTTGTATAAAAAGAAAAACTAACCAGTTTGAACAGACCAGCTTTTAGGGAAAAAAACAAACCAAACAAAACAACATTTGTGAGATTGCACTGGCTAGTTTTATGTCAACTTACCACAAGCTAGAGTCAGCTGAGATGAGACAACCTCAATTGAGAAAAGGCCTCCATAAGATCAGGCTGTAAGGTAATTAGTGGTTGGGGGAGGGCCCAGCCCATTGTGGGTGGGGCCATTTCAGGCGAGTGGTCTCGGGTTCTGTAAGAAAGCAGGCTGGGTGAGTCATGGGGAGCCAGCCAGTGAGCAGCACCTCTCCATACCCCCTCTACATCAGCTCCTGTCTCCAGGTTCCTGCCCTGTTTGAGTTCCTGTTCTGACTTCCTTCAGTGGTGGACAGTGCCGTGGAAGTGGAAGCCAAATAAACCCTTTTTTCCCTAAGCTGCTTTTGGTCATGGTGTTTCATCATAGCAATAGAAACCCCAACTAAGAGGTCAGTTACTGTTTATCAAGTTCTTTTAATTGGTGTTTGAAACATGGTTCAAATCTTCAGGTCAGATTTCCAGGCAGCTACTAAGACTAAGAAGTCCCATACCAGGGACTTACAAAGATTTTTTTTTTAACTTCCCATAAAACTGGCAGACATTTCCATTTCCTGGTTTTGCCAGGAGTCTGGGTCTGCCAGTTAAGTTTATAACCTCGAATCTTGGTTTTTATCCCCCACCGGTTAGACATTAATTACACGCCTGTGCGAAGCCGGACCTTGTTTTCTTTGAACTCACTATTGTTCTTCCCGGGGTCTCGTAAAGGTCAGCCAAATTAAGAGCTCTGTTCTTGCCCCCATGCTCCCTGAAGCAGGTATGTAGAAGGTAAAAACTTTAAATGGAAAAAGGTAGAAATTATTTCCTGTTTGTTTTGCCACTGGCTGGCTGAACGTTCACTAACAGTAAGACCTGTATACCTGCCCACTCCTTCAGACCGCTGTAGGTGGTAATTCCTCCCCCTGGTCAATACGTTGGTTTCAGGAGTAGAGTGGTTGCATCACTTGCCTTAGACAGTAGCTTTAAACCAAGGACTTTTTGTATTACATGACATTGAGAGCTCTGTTGCATGGTCGAGACTGAACAAGTCACCCTATCCACTCTGAGATATAGTCTAATGGTAGAGAGAAGGAAATGACTCTTCACTGCCTGTTTGTGGATCCATTCCATTCTTCAGTGGGTGGAAGCCAACCACAAGGACAAGCTGGGCAGCGGGAGGAGGTGGGATATAATTAAATTAATTCTTCCATCTGGAAATATTGTACGTCATATAAACATGGGAGGGGTGTAATCTTCCAGAAGAGGAGCAAATAATTGCAAACAGTGAAATCTCCCATAATAGAAAACTATATTTAATTCAGAAAGGTTTAATGACCTCTATGCCAGTGCCGAAGCCGTTTTTAGAATTGATTAAAGTGCATTCCTGAGTCTCATTTTGAAAAGGTTAGGCCTCAGAAAGATTTGGAAAACAAGGTCCACTCTTTGGCCAGAGCTGATTAATCTTTCATTAGCTGGAGAGCTGTACCCACAGCTTGGTAACTTTCCATTCATTGTTATGAAGAGTCCAGAAAGAAATCATATTTTTTAGGGCTAGAATGCAGTGGCGGTCTGAGTTAGCCTGTGCAAGTCCCTGTGTTCACTCATCACCCACCTCCCCCACCCCAACAGAAAAACCAACCAACCATAATTATATTTGTTATTCTCTTGGCTTTCATGTCTGCATTTTTTACATGTTCCATCTCATGAGTCAAGCAATCTTGTTTAATTATCTATATTGATATGTATATGCCACCAGCTAGCTAGAGATGGCTAGTGCTACCGAGAGAACAGAACTGGAGAGTGGGCAGATCCACCAATGGGCAGAGCGCTTGCTCCTTCAGACTAATAACCTAAATTTAATCCCCGGCACCCACTTGAAAGCCAGATATGGCAGTGGGTAGTTGTAATCAGAGCACTGGGGACCTGCAGATGGGTCTCTGGGGCCTGCTAGTTATTGATCTAGCCAAGTGTGTGAATTCTACATTCAGTAAGAGACTGTCCCCCGTCACTCCCCCCCCCCCACACACACACACAAAAAGCAAGGACAAAGAAATGAAGAGTGATTGAAGAATACATTTAACATTAACCTCTGGTCTCCACATACATATGCAGCCTCATAGGCAAATGCTTATACACACATGAACACACACACACACACACACACACACACACACACACACGTATGTAGAAGATGGTGCCTTATGAGGAAAATAGCATTTTCTTGGACCTAATAAATTTACCCCGACAGTTTTCTTTAAAAAATAAGATTGCTAACAGGACCTCTATCCCCTGTGGTTGCTTGACCCAAGCCATGGTCAGCTCCACCACGTTCTTGAAAGCTGGTCCTTGGGCTGTGTCTCCTTCTGTGCTGTTTGCAGACAAGTTCTGCAAAAAAAAAAAAACCTTTTGGAGCACCAGAGAAGAGGGGGTTTGTTTTTTGCAGGATTCTGCTTTTACAGAATCATCCAGGATTCATGTGCCAGGGTGGTGACTGCGCATGGAGTAATGAGACCGTGGCTGGTCCCTGTACGGGGAGAAATCTGTGGATGGGAACTTCATCCTAAAGCACTCAACTGCTGGTCTCCAGCAAGGGCAGGATGAGAAAGAAGAAAGGCTCCCCAGGTGCTTGCCTGCTGCTGAGTAGATGGAGGGCGAGCGTGCAGCTCAGGAAAGGGAACCGTGGGAAGACCTGACTTGTGTGCATGAGGCCATTCCTCCCTCAGCTCTAGAGGGTGCTCCTCCATTCCATCTGCTGCCAGCACCTTGTAATCTTTGTTTCCTTTAGGGCCTATATTTTCCTAATTCCAAGTCTGGCTGGATCCAGGGTTAAGTTTATGAATATGAAGAAAAAAACTAAGAAAAAGCTGAATTTTCCCAAACAGCCTTTACTAGGGGTTTTTGACCTTAAAAGTGAGGAGTCACGCCCTGGTTGGTGCTACATGCATGTAATTGTTGCACTCTGGAGACAGAGATGAGGATGGGAGTGGAGTATTGCAAATTCAAGTCCAGCCTGCTAAACATAGCAAGTTCTAAGTAGCCACGGCTGTACGGTGGGACCCTAATCTCAAAAAACTAAAAACAAATGAGCAAGAAGTTTGATGGCCTTTATATGAAATCATTTTTGTAATTCATTAAATCTTCATTTAGGCTCCTCTTAGTGGGAATATGCCTGGGGCACCTCGAGGTACCTATCCCAGTACTTAGCCTCAGAGCAAACCTTTAGATGAATGAACAAGGGGGTTCCTAGTGTGCTCCGAGATCTGCCCTCAGGCCAGGGACTAGAAATGGACTGAGTTGGAAGAGGGCACACAGCCAAAGGGCAGTTCTCCACATCAGGGAGAATGTTGACATACAATCGAATACAGTGGGAGGCTCAGAACTTGAGTGAGGCCTATTGGTTAGCGCCATCTGTGGGTGGGTGGGGTAGTGGCTGAGAACTCTTGTGGGGGGCAAGTTGGCCTTCCTGCCCTTCTGTCACCCAGACCTTTTGTCTAAGTGGAGACCATTTACTTAGGGAGGAGCCCAGGGTCAGCTCTTTAGTTTCTTGAGAATCTGGAGTTGTGACTTTCTAAGTGGTTGGGCCTGTCACTGGTGCCCAGGATGCTAAACTCTGGGTGCTTCCTGAACAGCTGATCTGGCCAAACTCAATGAAAGCTTGTTTTCTGTGAACTAGCAGTCATTTGTGGAATTCTGAGGGACCCTGCACATAGGCTCTGGGAGTGTTGAATAGTGTGCTTGCCTTCTCTCTTCTTGATTTGGCACAGTGAGGCCTCAGCTTACATTATAGTTAGAAAAAGTCACAGGAAGCCTTCCCATGTTGCTGTCCCTCTCCTATCTCCCAGAAGCTCCCCTTCAGCAGAGAGATGGGGAAAGTGCTATTAGGAAATGCTGGAACCTTCCTTGGGAAAATAATTGATTTATCGAATGATATAAAACACATATACATCGGGCGCACGCCTTTAATCCCAGCACTTGGGAGGCAGAGACAGGCGGATTTCTGAGTTCGAGGCCAGCCTGGTCTACAGAGTGAATTCCAGGACAGCCAGGGCTACACAGAGAAACCCTGTCTCGAAAAACAAAACAAAACAAAACAAAACAAAACAAAAAAAACACATATACTATTCCAATGCATTCCCAGTGTTTTGAATTTTGTGTATTTTCTGTTTTGATTAAGATGGATGAAGTTTCAGGGCTGGAGAAATTGCTCAACAGTTAAGAGCACTTGTTGCTCTTACAGAGGACCTGCATTTGATTCCCAGTACGGTGGTTCACAACCACCCATGAACTTCTGTTCCAGGAGGTCTGATGCACTATTCTGACCTCCGAAGGCACCACATGCACACACACACACACACACACACACACACATACGTGGTGCACATACACATGTGCAAGCAAAACACTCACACATAAGGTAGAATTAATAAATTGAATATATAAAATAAGAAAGATGAATGAAGTTTCATCTAGCTTTGAAAATTGCTTCAGGTGTTTTGGAACAAGGTTATGCACAAGGACACCTGCACGTGTGTGCTAATTCTTGTTAGTTAAGACTTTGTTTTTACGCAAACAACTTTTATAGACCTCGGTTCCCACGTTCTTTGGCCTCCACGTTTTCTTCCGGCACAGAGAATCCCAGGTCTCCAGTCCCAGATGCAGAGCAAACCCTCACCCAAATGAGGAAGCAGCTCCCTGGTGTGTTTCAGAGCTCGCTCTCAGGCCAGGGACTTGGAGTGGGCGTGACCTAAGTGAAGGCAAACACCAGAAGGGACAGTTACCGGCCGGATCTCGAGGGGAATTTTGAGTTGGTGTGTTCTGATAAGTTGGTGTCTAACCCAGCTCCTTTCCCAAACTCTAATGTTTATCCCTGGGCTAACAAGGTGTGCCTGCTCACATACTCCTGACCTGCCTCTGGCTGCTGTGGCTTACACTTCACGTTCTTTCTGAGAGGTTTTGGGAGCCAAATCTGAGTTGGCCAAAAGCTAACCGCCAGCATTGATAAATATATCCCCTCCCCCTTCCTTCTCTTACCTTTCCTTGCCATTCCGCCTTTCGGTCTACTGATGAGTAAGCAGAAACGATCTTATTAGAAACTGAGTCCTGGTCCTCCTGCTCATGGGTCACTCCTTTGCGTTATTTCCTCTTGCACAGTTCAACTTTGGACGATTAACCTGGCTTCTCTGTAGACCGCAGCAGACCCCTCTGATGGCCTTAGCTTGGCTCCAGGCTTGAAGTACTATGGGTTTTCCAGTTATTCTCGCCGATCTTCCTCTGGCTCTCCCTAGCCCCATTCCTCAGGGCAGTTATCTCTTTCCGTTCTCTTCTGGGTGTCTGGTGACTGCCTCAGACTGGCTCTTCCCACTCTAAGCTTTTTCTATACCCAAGCTAGAATCTCTGTGGTCACCTTTACTTCTCTGTTCTGAACTTCACTTTTTTTTTCTTTTCTTTTCTTTCTTTTTTTTTTTTTTTTTTTTTTTTTTTTTTTTTTTTTTTTTTTTTTTTCTTTTTTTTTTTTTTTTTTTTTTTTTTTTTTTTTTTTTTTTTTTTTTTTGTGGTTTTTGAGACAGGGTTTCTCTGTATAGCCGTGGCTGTCCTGGAACTCACTCTGTAGACCAGGCTGGCCTCGAACTCAGAAATCCACCTGCTTCTGCCTTCCAAGTGCTGAGATTAAAGGTGTGCGCCACCACTGCCCGGCTGAACTTCACATTTAATTCTTTACCAATCCTGTTTGTCCTTCTCAGAGTACAGGAAGTCACCTCCCCTCTGCCCACAGCCCCCATCTTCATGTACCTGTGTTACTGCAGTCCATTGTGGTCCATTCCTGGCA
>JADRCD010238910.1:0-16235 GCA_019843815.1 Montemys delectorum
TTTTTTTGGTTTGGGTTAGGATTTTGTGCTTTGTAAATGTTGTGCCCCTTGTCTCTGCTGGATTTCTGTCAGAGACCAGCTGTTAATTGTATCCAGGTCACCAGGAAAGGAGCAAGCCATTCTTCTCTGCTAGCTGTTGACATTTGCTTGTTACATGTAGTTTCCAGCAGGTTGGTAATGATGTGCAGCCTGGCTACTTTGTTTTCCTGCGGTCTACTTAGCGTCTTTCTGGTTTACATCAGCCTCAGAATATTTAGACATTAAATCTTCAAACATTTCTCGCTCCCAGTCTCTCCTCTCTTTCCTCATGACAATCCAATTACATGAATATTGAGCTGTTTCATAGACTCCAACAAACCATTTAGGCTTTGTGTTTTTTAAAAGATTTTAAAAACAGGGCTGGAGAGATAGTTTAGTGGGTAGATATACTTGCTGATAAGCCTGATAACAGGAGTCCAATTCCCAGGACCCACGTGGTAGAAAGAGAGAAGCAGCTCCCATGAGTCCTCTGACCTTTCCCAGAGTGCTGTTGCATGACACGCCCCAACAAATAAATGTGTACATTTTAAAAATATATTAAAGAAACACCCTACTTTTTCTGTATTTCTCTTTATAATTTCCATTAGTGTCAAGTTCTATTGCACCTATTTTATGAGTGTTTTTACTCAAAAGTAAATTGTTGGGCCTGCTGCCAAAGCCTGGAGACCTGGGTTTGATTCCCAGAACCTATAGTAGATGGAAAGAACCAATCCCCACCAGCTGCCCCATGATCCACAAGCACCATGGCACATCTGTGCACACACACACACACATCACACACATGCACACACAAAGGTAGAAAGAGATGCATATACACACAGGCACACAGAAAGAGAGACATGCACACACACACACATATACATACAGGAAGAGAGACACAAGCACACATGCACAGAGAGTGTGAGAGAGAGAGAGAGAGAGAGAGAGAGAGAGAGAGAGAGAGATCCATTTAAAGGACACTAAATTGTTGAATTCATGAATTTTCATCCTTTGTGGTTTCTATTTCTCTACTGGGGCTTTTTAATTCTCTTTGTTAATTAAAATAAGAGTTTTGTTAATTAAAATAAGATTTAAAACTCAAGAGGGACAAAGTGGAAGGACATACTGCTATGATTTGAATGTGAAATTCTCCTTCAGGCTCTTAATTGGGACCCCTGACTGCTGGCACCATTTGGGAAGGTAGAACACACAGCTAGACACTAAGCTTCGGTCCCAGTGATACAAGAGTTTGCTGCACATGTTTGGAGTCAGTCAGAGAATTGGGTGGACACAGTCACCGCTCCCTTCTTTGCCTTCAACAATTCTCTGCAGTGTGTGAGGTTCCACACTGTGGGTTCCTCGGGCCAGCAGACTGTAGGTTCTCGAATCTGTTGTGTTGCCCTTTACACACCAAATGGTTGCAGAGAGTCCAGAAGGCTTAGATAACTATACCTTGTGCTGACTCCAGAATTTGTAGTGGTTTCTTGAAAGAGTTTGTTATCTATAGACCCTGAGTCCCTCATGCAAGATCAGAAACCCTCTGCACCTTTGAAAAGTGACACCATTCTGCATAAAATCCTCAGCTGAGGGTATTTGTTCCTGTGAACAAAAACTTCCCTTCATTTTCCTGGGCACTTACGCTGCTAAAGCGAAGTGAGTGTCAGTCTGTTTTGTTCCTCTTGCACAATTACAGAACATTCATCAATACATCTCTTACATAAGGTGCACCGAAGTTTCTTCCCTGTAGCAATCTGATTGATGTGCGGCCTGGCATGGTTTCCTTTCCTTCTTTTCCAATAGAGATTTGTTCAATTTCCATTCGCAGAACTTAGCAGATTTCAACATTTTTTTTTCAATCTGTTGAAACTGTCCCGCAGTTTCATGAACTGGGTTCTCTCTTAGTCAAAGGGAGAAAAGGACCTGAAACACAGAGTTCGAGAACAAAAGGACTCGAAGCCGAGTTGAATCCCAATCAAGGCTTCCAACTTTACTTTTGGGGTTCAGCATTTATATGTACACGAGAAAGTGAAACTGGATCTCTAGGTTACAATGATATTTGCATAACATAAACAATTCGGGAGGAGTCAGGAAAGAGTCAGAAAAGAGTCAAGGGGAAGTCCGGGCATGCCTGGTCTCGAGGGCAGCGGCTCAGGGTGTCCTGTAGGTCTCAGCACCAGGAGAGGTTGGAGGCACTGCCCGAGGTGGGGGTGGAGGTCAACAGCAGATGTCTTCAGGCAGTCAGTTTGTTTACATTCAACAATGTCCTCAGCCAGCATGTCAGCCACCAGGTGTACCTTCCTCAGGAATCCTTGAAGGTGGAACTCAGTGTAGTGGGCCTTTGTTTTAGGCATAGCAGGTGTGAGCTGACAGTCTCCAGTTGCAAGCTCTGATGTCACGGAGTTGAAGCAGAAGGGAGGGACCCAACAATCTATCATTTCCTCAAGTATTTTTCCTCATCACCTTCTTACTTCTCTTCTCCTTTCAAACCCTTTGTTATTCTCTCACAAATCCTGATTCTATTTCTCCTCGTGATTCATTATATTTAGTTTATGTGGTTACATGATTATCCCTTAGTGCCCACAGGGCTCCTCTATGCACAGGTAACCTAACCACACCCTCATGCAAACCATCTCTAGATTATGTACAAAACCTAGGACAATTTGAGTGCTATGTGAATAAGTGCCATGCTCAGCACAACGTATTTTATGATTTTTTAAAATATTATGGATTGAACTTAGGACCTCATCAAGCTAGTCAAGTGATCATCCCATACCTGTTTTCTTTACTTTTATTTTGAGATGGAGGTCCCATTAAGGTGCTCAGGATGTCTTCCAGGTCTACCTTCCTGAGTACCTGGGATTACAGGCCTAAATCACCACATTCAACTAAAAAATTACTTTTAGCCATGGTGGGTTGAATCTGTGTGTGCAGACCCCACAGCTGCATTCTCAGATCCAAGTTAATTTTACCTGTCTCTATGCCATTGTCTCTCTCTGCGTCCCTGTGTCTCTCTCAGAAGCTGTGGGGGTCAAAGGGTTTTATCTGAAATGTGTCACCCGTATCTGAATATTCCATGTTCCCTGTGCTGTTTGGACATTAGTAGCCATGTCCCATCTCACAAGCAGGTTTTATTCTGTTATTCTGTTATCTATTTGCCTCACTGAGACTTTTACTGGATACCAGGCACTGGGAGCCACTGTCTCTCACTTACTTGCACAGGATCAGGCATGATCATTTGGGATCTGTCTGCAGGCTTTCAGAGGAAAGTTCTCTGACTATGGTTACCTTAATCCAGCTGCTCAGGCTGCATCTTCTGATGACTCATTTTCGGAGTCTGTCTCACAGGTCTTTCTGGGTAGGCTGCTGGAAGTATAAAACCCATAATACCTGAGATGGCTGCAGAAAGGTTTTGTCCTCCTGTTTTCTAGGGCCTTTTGTTTTCATCTGTGGAGATCTTCCACACATGACCACGGACTGACACTGAAGTTGATTCCAGTGGGATTTGCAGACCTCTGCAGCCTTCAGGTCATCAGAGCAAGGGTTTGAAGGTCTTGGCCTCTAAATCCATGGGCTGTTTTGGAGTTGGAAAATTCCTGCACACTGTTTAAGATTCACCTTTCTGCACAGCAGCCTGGAAGCTTCTCCAGCGAGCTATGTGATTGTGTGACTAACCTTGATTGTTTCCATCCTTTCACATTACTCTGCCCCTCCGCTGTCTCTTACTTCTGGGTGGGAACGGCTGTTTTCAACATCATATTCTGTTTTCATCATTCAAGGCGAGAGGCTCCTGACTGAAGTAGCATCCCTAAATAGTGACTTTCACAGTAGAATGGAGCAGTGGCTCTGGAAGCATTCCTATACTAGCAGGACCAAGCAGCATGGCAAAGCCATGATGATGCAGTGGCCTCAGCTGTCACTATTGGCAAATAGAGGTACAAATGGGAAACATGGATAGGCTGCAAAAGGCCCCACTATAGTGGATGGAGATGGCTCTGTGATTACAAACTCATGGTGTTGGCAACCTGGACACAGATTCAGATAGAAAGGCAGATAGGCAGACAGGCAGGGTTCTTTCCTGTTTTGTTTGACAAGAGGGCTGGAGTCCATGTTGTTCAGTTAGCCATGACCCCATGAGGTGCATAGATCTTAATTTCCTAGGACTGTTTTCCTGAAAGGGCATTTGAAAAAAAAATATCTAGTTCTTGACAAATTTATAGTGGCACATGTTTTTGATGCAAAAAACAATGGATGGATAGATAGGTAGATAGATAGAAAGAATCAGGAGGGGCTGAGGATGTGGCTTACTTGATAGATCACTTTCCCCAAATGCATTAGAGTATATGTTCAGTTCCCAGCACCACATAAACACAGCATATGGCTTGTGCCAGTAATCCTGGCACTCAAGAGATAGAAGCAGGAAGATCAGGAAATTGTAATGACCCTCGAACACATAAAAAAAATTAGAGGCCAGCCTGAGTTACATACGGCCCTGTCTGAAAAAGAAAAAGAAAAAGAAAAAGAGCACATAAAATCACACAGAAAGCAGTGGCCATGGTGACGCACGCCTTTAATCCCAGCACTCAGAAGGCAGAGGCAGGCAGATCTCTGTAAGTTCAAGACCAACCTGGTCTACTTAGTGAGTTCCAGGACAGCCAGAAAGACATAGAGAGACCCTATCAAAAAACAAAAAAACAAAACCATGAAGAGTGTATTAATACCCCAGTTTCTCTGACCTCCCCTTCCTCACTGTTACTAGTTTCATTCCTTCTCATACGCTTCCTCCTGCTTCATGTCTGCATTTAAATGATTTTATGTATCTGTGTACATTTTAAGATCCACAATGAAAGAGAGCTTGCAATGTTTGTCTTTATGAGTCTGGCATATTTCACTTAATGTGATGATCAATTTCCCAGCAGATGACATGATTTCTTTCTTCTTTGTGACTGAACAAAACAGCATTGTGTCTATGCACAGCCTTCTCTTTATCTATGCATCTGTTGATGGGCACCAAGAGTGATTCCATAGCTTAGCTATTGTGAGCAGCCCTGAAATACACATGGACGAGCAGTATTCCCTTGGTATTCAGACTCAGTCCTACAGGCACAGCTCTTACTTTCTAAATACTGGGTTACCATGTAGTGATTTGGATGAGAATGTGCCCCCAGCCCTAGCATCGCAGGCATTTGAACCCTTAGTTGGTGATGTGATTTAGCTGTGTTTGGGAAGTGTGGCCTTGCTGGAGAAAGTCAGGCATTTGAGGGTGAACTTTGACATTTCTAAACCTGTTGCTATTCTCAGGGCACTTTCTCTGCTTCCTGCTTGCTGTTTAAGATGAAAGCTTTTGCCTTGCTTCTCCTCTGACCACCACACCTACCTACTGCCATGCTTTCCCTCGACGTTGGTGATGGGTTTTTCTCTCTTTGGAAGCTAAGCCCAAATAAACCCTTCCATGGGTTGCCTCAGTCATGGTGTCTTATCGTAGCATTAGATAAGTTACTAAGACTGAAAGAGTAGGAAAATTTATGAGTGACTAATTTCTCACTAGGGCAGAGGAGAAGAAGAGTGTACAAGACATTTTTGTGAAAAAAAAATAGAAATAAGATAGAAATATTGGGGCTGATGAGATGGCTCAGCGGGTAAGAGCACTGACTGCTCTTCCGAAGGTCCTGAGTTCAAATCCCAGCAACCACATGGTGGCTCACAACCATATACAATGAGATAAGACTCCCTCTTCTAGTGTGTCTATGTAATAATAAAGAAATTTTTTTAAAAAAAGATAGAAATATTAAAATTGGTGAATCTGAGTAGAATTGTGTACTATTCTTGAGAAAGCTTTCCTAAACTTGAAATTATTCCTTCAAAATCAAAACACTAGATGATTAATATGAAGTGCTAGAAACTGAGAATATCAGAAGTAAAGTCAACTTGATGTCCAGGGATTGGGCTACTTTGTTATGGCTGGTTTCTGTCTTTCATTTTTTGAGGACACTTTGACTCTGACTCCCCCCAAAACTGTCCATATTGATCCTCACAGCTCCCAAGCCAGGAGGGAGGCTTACTATCTCTGTTGTGACAGCTAGATATGGGATTTGATAAGCAAATCCTCTGAGTAAACCACGTGCTGGATGAGAGCAGTAAAGACTAATCCTAAGAAAGAGTCCTGCTCCCACAGATGTCTCAGACAGTCTGGAGAACTTGTTACCTACAGCTCCCAGAAGATGCTGAAAGGTTTGTGTTCTCAGGAGCTCTTCATGAAGATGGCTTCCTCCTGAATTTCTCATCCTTTCTCTTGAAATTCTTCTCTCTTCACAGCTGGTGATGTACTTGCATGGTGTTGTGAACCGGCCTGTTATTCAAAGTACTTAGGTTGGACTTGTCTTCAGTTCCAATACTATTTAAGTAAGACTGTTTTCATCAATTGCCAAATGACCTGGGGACACCACTCTGATATTTTCAAACTCCAGTAGAGCATGGTACCCTTGAAAGTGATAACATCTATGAAGAGTCAGGCCTTTCATTCACGAAGTCAGACGTGAAAGTAAGTGATCACACATGGAAGGACAGAACATTCTGGCATGGTTCTCTGTGTATAAGGATAGACAGCTTGTCTGGATTTGAGGGAAAGGATCATCTCAGGAACTTAAAAAGCCCAGCAGGTCTGAGATAATAGCAGAGACTGGAAGAAACAGACCCTGCCATAGATCTCTGGAGAAAAAAAACTTATCTTTCTGGAAAAAACAGGGCTGTGAATAAAAGGAGTGGGATCAAATGGATCAGAATGTGAGAAAGGCCACTGCCAATACACAGATACACAGAACTCATGTTCAGCTTGGGGACAACCAACAGGGAGCAAGACACACACAGCCTACGCCTCAGTGGAACAGGGCCTAGTGACTTGCACCTATAATCTTGGCACCTAGGAGGCAGAAGCAGAGCTTCACAAGTTCAGTGCTAATACTGTACAAAGACACTGTATTGAAAATCAAAAAAAGAGAAGGAATAAAAGAGAAAAATAAAAATGGAGAAGAAGGAAGGGAAGGAAGAAAGAAGGGAAGGAAGAAGAGAGAAGGGAAGGAGGAAAGGAGAAAGGTATGGAGGGAGGGAGAAGAGAGAGAGGGAAGGAAAGAGGAAGGGAGAGGAAGGAAGGATAGAAGGAATAGGCAGCCCTCCTTTTCAATACTCCCAGGGTTGCCACTGGACCAAGTGCCACTCAGAAATGGCTTTTCACAGCAGTGACATTGTCAACCCACCATCTCCTCTTGATGCTAACTGTGTAGATGGTCACTCTGTGTGAGACTGTTTTCTTTGTTTATTGTCTCTTGAGAAAAACATAAGGCTTCTTAAAGTCTTTGGATTTTCATGCTATACTGAGAAATGCTGGCAAAACATCACAAAGGTGTCTACATCACTTGTGCTGGAAATACAGGGAGAGGATGGAGAAGGCTCAGCTTGGGAGGGTTCTACAGGACAGAGTCCATCCTGGCCAAAGAACAAGCCAGTCTGTGGCCATGACCATCAACTCTGAGGATATAGGGAAAGGCAATGCCTCTGGACAGGCTCCTCTAGAGCTTCAGAGAAAGGGGCAGAGAAAGATAAAAGCTCAAGTGTGAACTGGAAGTGGACAGGGAAAAGGAGTTCACAAGGCCAAGACTGTAGAAAATCCGAATCTTTATAAAGACACTTGGGGAGGTAGTAAGAACTTCAGTATCTGTCTTAGTTAGGGTTTTATTGCTATGAACAGACAACATGACCAATGCACTCTTATAAAGATCAACATTTAATTGGAGCTGGCTTAGAGTTTCAGAGGTTCAGTTCATTATCATCGAGGCAGGAAGCATGGCAGCATGCAGGCAGACATGGTGTTGGCAGAGCCAAGAGTTCTACATCTTAATCCAAAGGTAGCCAAGATCTTCTGCAGACAGCCTGGAAGAGGCTCTCATTGCACACTGGCCAGAGCCTGAGCATAGGAGCCTCAAAGCCCACTGCCAGAGTAACATACTTCCTTCAACAAAACCACATGTACTCCAGTAAAGCCACACCTCCTAAGAGTGCCACTCCCTGGGCCACACAAATTCAAACCACCACAGTATCACAAAACAGTTCCCTAGAAAAGTTCCAATTCCACCAAACTACCACACCCCCCCAGAATGCAGGACAACCATCTCAAAATCATTTGAGAGACCAATGGCTCTCAGTCAACATATGCCTGTCACCAAGGAGGTCTTGGTGGGTAAAGAGCCAAGATCTCGAAGCCACTGGGCTTCTTACATGAGGGTTAAGTTATGCTGAGAGCATCAAGCATGTACACCCCAGCCTGCTTCCCGTCAGGGACAGTAGCATCCTTAGAACAATACACAGCTCTGACCTCTGCAGCAAGAGAATAATATATATCCAGGATTTAAAAAGGGGGGGGGGAACCTTATAGGGTCACATGTGGGTTAGGAAACTCTTCTAACCAGGCCAACACATTTGCTGTAGATCAAGGTCTTGCCAAGAGAGTTGATATGACCTTCACTTATATAATCTTGTGGACACTTCTCTGTAAAGTTTAGGGCTAAGCCCTGGTCACCAGTCAGCCTCTTCAGGAAAACCAGTGGCTGCCAATGCACCAGGAAATGGCAGAGTTTCTCACAGATTAAAAGAACACCATCTGAGGAGTGGTGGTGGACACCTTTAATCATAGCAGCTGGGAGGCAGAGATGGGTGAATCTCTGAGTTTGAGACCAGCCTAGTCTACAGAGATAGTTCCAGGAGAGCCAGGGCTAAACAAAGAAACCCTGTCTCAAAAAAATGGAGAGAGAGAAAAAAAAGAGGAAGAAGGAGAAAGAGAGAGAGAGAACACCAGAGCCAGAGTGTGCCTTCTGAAGAAGGTCATATAAGACTTGAGCATCACAGAGCCAGACAGTATCTGGGTATTCCATAGCTAACAACACAAACATCACTGCTGTCTAGAGGTAATACCATACTATGCCATCCATACTGTGCTCAATAAAAAATGTGAATGAGCATGCAGTTGTACACATACTTGTCTGTATCAGCAAGTATGTGGATGGATAGATAGATAGATAGATAGATAGATAGATAGATAGATAGATAGATAGATAGATAGATAGATAGATAGACAGATAGAAAACTTATTTATTATGTATGTCTTATAAATATATATGTAACACAGAATTGCATGTAATATGCATATTTACATGTATATCTTATATTTATGAATATGACATACATATACATTTAAACCTGTTTATGTAAACGCACAAGATGTAGAGGGGTATTTATGTATCCACAATATATACAAAGGTGAATGCCATCTGATCCCCTTAGGCACATTTTAAACTAATTGTCTCTCCATCCCAAACTCCTCTTGACACAGTAAAGAACTCACAGTTTTGCCAAAAGCCCCTCCAGGTTCCTGGACTACAGGAAGAAGAATGGAGAAGTACCTTCCAGCTACTGAACTTTCAGGGAACAGTTGACAGTATTTTTGCCTCTCCCAGATTTATGGTGCTTTAATGAGAAAACCGGCAGCAGAGAGGGTCATTATCCCCTTTTACAGCCAGAGGAAGGGCTCACTGTGGCTTAAGTTCATCCAAACAAACTGATTGGAGCAGTTTACATGTTGACTCCAGCACTGGGCTTTGTAAATCTCCTCTTTCAGCCTGGACCAATTCAGAGAAAAATCTACATTTGGTGTTATTTTTCCCCTAGATGATAAGTGATCCTATACTGTCCTTGACCCCTTAAGCCCTGAAGAATACTAGACAACAGAGTGTGATTGGCAGCCAGCTCCTGGACCTTCAGCGTGGACCACAACTGCCCCTGCAGCAATGACTCAGCTTCATAAATATTTAACATTTCAGCTCTTTTCCTTAAAACAAAAATTGACCCTTATTCAAAGTAATCTACAAACGATCAGTGCTAGCTCTGTTTCAGGAAATCTCTATCTGGCTTATCCTTACCATAATTAAACGTTTATGTATTTTATTCACATCTCTCATTGTTAGGCCTGACTTACGGGTTTCTGCATTTAGTTCTATATTAGAGAAATGCTTTCCTTTTGAAATAGCATTATCTCTGAATTAGACTCGGTTCGAGAATGGTGTCCTGCCCCTTTAAGATTCCTTCTCCAAAGGGTCTTTTCAAGGAAGTAAGTTATTTGGAGAAATGTACTTGACCTTACTTGACCTCCCTTGACCTCCCTCAACCTCTATTGACCTCATTTGCAAAGTTCTACATCCCAGCGTCTGCTTCACTAACCGTGCCCTAGTGGATGCTGTGTAGCTCCTTTGTTTTGTTTTGTTAGCATTTACTTCTTAATGTAATTAGCAGTATTGTATCAGATCCTTTTCCTCTTTTCTGCTAATACCCAAGCAAGGAGAGATCCTCAGCAGGACAGGGATAAGCTGATGGAAGTGCTGCCAGGGAGGGGTGAGGTTGGAGAGGAGCTGGGGGTGGAGCTCAGCACTGGACATGGGGACTAGGTCATCCTCCCAGAGCAGCTGGAGTCGTTTTCTGTCTAGGAGTTGATCACACTCCACAGCTAGGAGGAACAGCGTCCTCAGGTCTAGAGTGCTTAGCCATTTGTCCTGCTTTCTGAAATGGAGAAGTTTATCATTCCCAAGACAGTAGATTTGGCCGGGCCCATTCAAGATAGCTTTTTACCCCTTCCTTGTCCATTATGTGGATCCCGCACAGTGAGTCTCTGTGGAATTCCTTGTGAAGCCTTCTAGCTGCACTATTATAAAATGAGTATCACAGGGGCATAGAGTCGAGCAGTGGCCCATGGTCAGCACCCCAGCCCAGACACTGCCTAGATGCCCTTTGAGTCACAACTCTGCCCACTCTCTCCTCCCCTCCCTTTCTCTTCCCCTCCCTCCCTGCCCCTCCCCTCCTCTCCTCAGCCCTCCCCTCCCTTGAAGGTTAGCATTGTCTTGGTGTTAAAGTCCCAACTCACATTAATGCAATCGTCCTCCATCAGTCTTCCTGCCTGACTTTGATGAACAAGTCTGCCTCCATCTTAGACTTGCAAGCCATCTTACATTAGAGACAAACTAGGCTCCTTCCTGTTTATGACTAGACCTCTGTTTCTCAAGGATTGGGCTATGTCTTACCTGTAACCCTGACTACAAATGGTTCGGTACTGCCAGCTCCAGGAATGGCAACCATGTCTTTGTTTCAAAAAGTTAATAACAACTTTACAACTATACCTTCCTTTCAAAAGAGTTGTTATGGCTACCTTGTTATAATTACCTGTTGTTTCAACCAGGAGATTGTCATGACTAACTTGTTTTGCTTATGATCTGCTCCTATAACCAAGCCCCCCATTTAGAAACCCCCACCACTAAGCTATAAAATCTTCCTCACATCCAGTGCTGACCTCTCAAACCTTAGGGGGCTGGAGCCTATGTACACAAATAGAAAACTTAGCTTTATTTAATTTGGCCACAATGATTTGGGTCTGTTGTCTTTCTCCTCCTATCAATGGGATCAATAACTTCTCACATGTCACCGTTTGACATCGAGCCTTCTGTCATTTACATTTCAGCCACAGGAGGTTAGTGTCCTATTTTGGCTTTAATTTACATCTCCCTCCTTTCTAATAACATTGAAGAACTTTGTACATTTATTAGCCATTTAATTCTCTGCACATTTTTATAAAGACTGTCCCTAACTACCTGTCAATATTGTGTTGTGACTTTGCTTTGACATCTGTACAGCCATGGTTTCTTCTTTGTTTACCAGGAGGAGAATCTAGCCTAGTATGGACTTTGTGGATGGAGGCAGAAGGCAGGGCCGAGGCCAAAGCCTGAAGACTTGTCTGAGTAGCAGGTAATGTAAGTAGTGACTGTCTTACTTCAGACCAGCTGCAACATAGCCCACGTGCACAGTAATGTCCCCTGTGGTGACCACATTGGCTATCTCAGGAAGACAATTTGGTTTCTAGTTATTTGTCTGACGTTGGCTAAGAGCCTGGCTGGTTTCCACTTTCCTTGGTGTTTCCTCTGGCTGCTTTCATGCCATTGCCTTTGTTTCTCGTCTCAGGTTTCCTGAGACTGTGTCCAAGTGTGCCTCCCTTTCTTGTGGTTTGGGGAATCTCTGTCTTTGTTTTCTCACCTGACCTTTCACCTTTTGCTATGGCACCAGGATGCAGGCAGCTGGCAGAGCCAAGACCTGGGTCTCATGATCTGGCATTTCATGTATACTAGACCAGGAAGCCATACCTTCTATTCCCCTCACTGTCTTTTCTGCATGTTTGGTTCTGGTGTGTTTACAGGGTCAATTCTTAAGAGTTTTCCTTTAAGACTTCCAACTTACTAAGGATCACTTAGACTATGTCTAGATTGATCTAATCCACTGCATTCTGTATATGTGTGTGTACCTGTTCATGCATGCATATGTATGTATTCTTATATGTATGAGTGCTGGTTCATTTATGTGTGTGCATGTGCACATGGAGGCCAGAAGACAACTTTGGGTATACTTCGCAGATGTTGTCTTGTCTGCCTTTGCTTTTTTTTTTTTTTTTTTTTTTTTCTTTTTCTTAAAACAAAATCTCTCATTGGCCTGGAATGTCCCAAGTAAGCTAGACTGACAGGCCAGCAAGGCCCACACATCTGCTTGTCTGTGTCTCCCCAACACTAGAATTACAAGTGATATCACCATATATGAGTTTTCTGAGGTTCTGGGAATGAGTTCAAGTCATCATGCTTGCAAGACAAGCACGCACTGACTGAGCAATCCCCTGAGCCTGGTCCATTGTACTTTAAAAACACCCACTGACTCTTTTTCAGATCTGCTGTTATTTTTCAGATCTCTATTTTTTTAAAATTTGTTCTTTATTGATTTTAATAAATAAAGATAGTGCCTAAACAATTTCTGTCTGCTAATTCCAGCTAGGTTTTACTTTTCCTATTTAACTCATGTACTGGGATGGGTGACATGTAAGGCTTACCAGGCTATCTTTATATGTGACTGTGTAATTATCTGCCATGCTGCCCTTACAGCTCTATACTTAGTTTTCTTACCTTACTTTTATTTCCCTGGCTAGGACTAATCAACTAGTATTGAACAAATGCCCCAACAGCAGTGAGCCTTCAGAGATTCCTCCTCTGAGAAGTTGTCCAGGATTTGCCAATAAGCTTCTAGGAGTCTTGTTCATATTCCTGTTATCTAACCATCAGTCTTGCCTTCTCACAGCCTCCTTATTCTTGACCTCCCGTCTTCGAAACAGTCTCTCCTCGCTTCCCATGGCTCGTTCAATGGGAA
Organism: Montemys delectorum; assembly: GCA_019843815.1. Classification (NCBI taxonomy): domain Eukaryota; kingdom Metazoa; phylum Chordata; class Mammalia; order Rodentia; family Muridae; genus Montemys; species Montemys delectorum. The sequence goes on from JADRCD010238910.1 coordinate 13,291, forward strand.
TAAGGCCACGAGTGAGCTCTGTTGCAGCCCTGACAAAGCTCAGGTCCCATGCTTTGCATCACATGTCCTGCAGATGGATGCTTCTAACCTTGTCACAAGAAACACACAAGGTATGAGAGCAGGTTTCAGGCCAGAGCTCCTTCCTCTATGGCTTACTGTCACCCACTGAGCTCCCAAGTCCCAAGATTCCCTTTCTGATGGTCCTGTAATACATGTTGCTTCCCTCTCCTCTCTGAAGTCTGTGAACACCTTCAGGAAACTCTCCTCTTAACCCCAGCATGTGCACATTTGCATGATCTCTGTAAAATCTGTGTAAAGTATACATTTGAATATGTAGTACACACACACACATATGTATATATATGTATATATATATTAGATTTGTGTATGGTATACTTTTGTAGTAGGTGTGTATGTGGCCTATGTAGCTAGTATGAATGTCAGTGGCATATAGAATGTATGTATATCAAGTATTAATTGTTTACATGTACACATGTGTGCCCGGTATCAAATTTTTACATGCTAATCTATTGTTACTAACTTTCACATTTCAGTGCACATGGCTATTAGTCTATAATTTTATTTCCCTTTATTACTTCCACATAATTGATTTCAGAGTTCTCCTAGGCCTTCAGATGACTTAAGAATGTTCCCTCACCTGCTGTTCTCTGACTCAATGCACAGAGTTTTCCCTTAAACATCTAGTAGCATTTGCTGGTGGTGTCCTTGTCTTTTCATCTGCACAGAGATTACACAGCAATGTGGCTCACCCTTAGGCCATGAGCCTACATGCACTGGCTGGGTATTTGTGCTTCTGTGAAGGCATAAGCAGCCTTGGACTGGAGCTGTTGCCACTGTGATGGGTACTTGGGTGAAGCTGGACCATTCTGTGTGATGAGATGACTGAACATGAGGCTGCTCAGGCACAGGAAGGAGAACCTGTCCCTCCTGGAAAGCCCAAGAGACCCCATGTAAGAAGTGGTTTGTGCATTCTGAATGAAGAGAGGAATTGGGATGTGTCCAAAGCATGTTTGGTTGGGGTGTGAGAAACTGGACCTAAGTGAATTTCCCAAAGGCAAGGAGAATACAGTCATTTCCTTCCAGTAACCAAAGATGGACCACAAGACACTCCCACAGGTCATTCTGCAGGTTGAAGGCAACTGCCCAGGACACAGGCATGATGCTCATGGCAGGACAGAAGCCTCCACGAGGGCAGGGTCACTGTGTCTCAAAAAAAAAGAGTCTTTGAATGTTAAAAATATTCTAGATATTTATATTCTTATTTTTGTAAAGAAGATTAGACATGCTAACATGGAAGGGGGAAAGTCTCACGGGGTTCCAACCTTGCACAAAGAACTGCAGGCAACTAAATGCTATATAATATTAAGCGATCAGTCCTGAAACCATACACATTCCAGCATTATATGGACTAAGCAGACTCTATCTATATATTTAAGAACATATTATTATGGATATATAACACCAATTAACAAGGGGCCATAATTTTGAGACTAAAAGGGGGGGAGGATACAGGAGAAGGGTTGAAGGGAGAAAAAGGAAGGGGCAAATGATGTAACTATATTTTAATTCCAGAAATAAAAAAGTGAAGATATGTCAGTCTCCCAACTAGAGATTGGTGAGAATGGAATGAAGTGAAGTTAATCTGTGCACATCACTGTATATAGTGGGAGGGGCTTGGAGGAGGGATGTGTGCAGCTCAGGGTATGTGAAGTAAGAGTCAACAGAATGCTCTACATTTAAGCTCAATGATCGATAACAGCACCAAGATAGATGTGTGGTTTAGCAATGTATAAGGAGCCCACAAGGTCAAGACAGGTGTGTGGTTTGATTGGGGTATAAATACCAGAAGGTGAAGACAGATGCATGGTTGAATAGGCTATCAACAGACCACAAGATTGAGACAGATGTGCAGTTTAGTGGGCTGTAGACAGATATGGGTCAAGTTGCATCAGGTGTATGATACTGAGAAGTTGGAAGGAAATCCTGAGCATTGGGCATGATGGTGGTGGCAGAGCAGAGTGCCTCTTGCCACCACCCAAATTCTCTAGGAGTACAAGCAAAGACAGAGAAGGTCCTGAGTTGACCTCTTCTGAGCAGAGTGGCCTAGGAAGCAGGGCTTCAGGAACAAGGGCAGTAAGGAGTGACTATTTGACTGAAACAGCTTGTTAGGGAACACAAGCGAGATTCGTGCTAATGCCTCGAAGCAGTAAGTTCTAGACTGAGGTGGAGTTCTGAGGAGTAGATTTTAATCATTTCTGGTAGAGGAAGCTAAACAGTAGGGAAAGAGGCTGAGCCTGGGAGGTCCTCCCTGGGGTGGGCTGCGCTTAGCCTCTGTATGTGGAGTCATGGAGTCCACAAGACAGGATTTCAAACTATGTCTAAGGAATCATACTGCAGGATGTTTAGAAACTTCCATGCACTCTCTGAGGACCAGAGGATCTGCACTAAGCCACACAGACTCCCAGTTGGTCCCCCTATTTACTCTGATGAGCATACAAGGCTGAACAGCCCAACTCTAGGACAAGGCCAGGCAGGTCTTGCGGAATTTTTAGGGTTAGCTATGGAGAGCTGAGTGCTGAGCCAACCTGTATGTGAAGGCCACAACACAACAGAAGGTGAATGCACAAGAAGTAGAACCTCTGCCCCCCCCCCCACACACACACACACCTGCCCCCGGCCTCCATCCAGAGCATCAACCCTGCCATACCCTTTGGGTGTCTGATTTGACATGTGTGCTATGCATCAGACTCTCACAGGTCCATCCAAGAACCATGGGGTCTGCAGCATCCTGCAGGAATGAGCTCACAGAGAGAAATCTCCCTCACAGTGATTCAGAACTAAAAGAAAGTCAATCACCAGCAGGATCAGGATGGGAACGTCCTCCTGGGAGCCAGACACCCTGCAATGGCCTGAAGCAAGTCCTT
>JADRCD010238912.1:0-42025 GCA_019843815.1 Montemys delectorum
TTTTTCTGGTAACCACTTTTACACAAAATTAGAAAAGAAATGACAAACTAAGGTGAGGACAAAGTCAGAGAGGAAGTGCCTCATCAAGATCAAAAAACGTCCAAGTGTTCAACACGAAACGGACTATCATCCAAGTGTTCCCTGCTTACAGCCATCCCGTCTGCACCTTCTGCTCTTCCTCATTTCAACCTTTGCAAAAAGCACTGTTTGCTGCATGAGTTTCAGGAGACATGTTTTGGAGAAAGGGCTCCCCAGGTCCCAGATTTTAGAATATGTGTTCTCATGGTTTATATAGGCTTCATTCTGGTTGTAACACTGAACACCAATATCTATTTGCAAGTGCACCCCTCAGCAAGATGGGGCTTGACTTGATTTTCTCAGCAGTACCTCATTTCACCCTTAGCTAAAGTCCCTAATGTTTAAGTTTATAGAAGTCACTCAAAGGTTATTTGTTACATGAGTTAAGCAGCTACTGAAATAAAAGGAGAGAATCTGAATTGCTAATGCTGAACAAAAATGGCAAATACTGTTTCCGGGTATAATTTTCTGAGGAATTTTGTCGTAAACTAGCTGAGGAGACACACTACATTCCCTATGAAATTGCTTTTCACACTAATAAAACTAACATGCTATTTAGTGTTGGCTTTCTAGGTTTTATGGACAATTTTACTTCTGGATTTAAGTAAATATTTTAATTTGGAAAAAGAATCTCTCTGCTTATTTTGCTATTTCCACGGTTTTTTAAAATGAGCTGTCTACTACTAGAAAGTGTGGGATCCCAGACTTCCCCTGCATGTCTTTGTTCCATTTTCATTCCACAAGGCATTCTGAGCACAGTGTGGTTAAGATCCACACATCCAGCAATGTCCTAAATACATGTCAGCAGGTGTTGAAGGGCTGTTGGATGAGAAAGTGCCATCACTTCCTGGGTAATTGGAACAAGGCAGAGGACACTGCACACAGTGACTTGACAAAGGATTAACCTGTCTCCTCCACTGTAAAGCAGTAATGGGCTCATTTGTTACTCATGGCACTGCTTGTCACCACATGATAGGGCTTACACAGCTTCCAGCACACTTTTCCAGGATCCTTCACCAAAGAGCTCAAAATGGAGATGTGAAGACACGACCTAGAAATTGATCTATTCATAGGACACACATCAAAGTACCTAGAGGGTGTTTTGCTAAAGACACGGAGATGAGTATCAGCCCAGGTGTTTAGTGGCTCATTATACTTAGGAAAGACAGAGAAGATCAGATAGCAAGCTCCAATGTCATGTTCTCTCAGTTCACATTCTGCTTTGAATGATTTTTGGGATAATTTATGATGGGGGAAAGCTTGGGGATATTTGCTCATAGGATGTTGGTGAAATAGGACTACAGACAGAAGACAGGAAGTGTTTGTTATTGTTCCTAGCATGGAGCCTGACACTATGTAAATATATTCACTAACACTCTAGCTAATCATAAATATTATGTAGGTACTGATTGATGATGTATCAAAGGATTTTTAAATCCTGGTGAGAAAGTGAAGATACTGTGGGTAAAAGTATATGCTTTAGCATTATAGTAAGTAAAAAATGATTTACTCACCAAAACAATAATTTAAAATCATCCTTAGATGGTGGTTCATACCCTGGAAAGGCTGAGTCAAGAGGAGTACCATGAGTTCAAGGCTAGCCTAATTACAGAATAAGACCCAATCTCAAACACCTATGTACAATAACAAACACTCCCAACTCAAATTTATTCAGAAGGAAGTACTCAATACGGAGTTTGAAATAGTAAAGACTTTTTTATACGTTTTATTAGAAAACTTCTGCCATGATAAGGTAATCATTGTAATATTGACAACCAAAGAAGTTTTATTAAACTTTTTTTTCAAAAATGTCACTAAATTCTCCATAGAGAGTTAGAGCTGTGTTATAAGACACACATGAAAAAGCCATTCTGGGGATATATGAGGAGGCTCTGAATGGCTAAGTGATTAGCTCAGAATATGTATTTACTAGGGCTCAGACTTGTCTGGTATCATAGCGGTTCTGTAATCTGTTCGATTCTGTAATCCCTAGTTAGCTGCCAGGGCTCAGTCAACACAACAGCAACTTCCTATCTATTTACCTTTAACCTCTGAGAAGCACGCATGGTTTGTTCAGCTGTTCCACCTGGTATCTACCTTCAGTTTTAAGGGCTGTTCTCCAGTTTTCAGGTGAAGACACAGTATACTGTGTCTGAACTTTGTAGCTGACACTGCCACCTAGCAAACATAGCATGTGTGGTAGAAATAATTTTACTTTTACTATTTTTATTACTCATTAGGTATTTTTCACTGATTATATTTACTTTTGCTTATAGCTATTGGTCTTAGCTAGAGTTAGTAAATTTCTTATTTATTCATTCTACAAATATTCAGTCTCTATTAATAATACATCTTTCCTTAAAGATCTATTTTTATTATTTTAATTATGTATACATGTGTGTATGTTTGTGCATGTGAGTGCAGGTGTCTGGGGAAGCCAGAGGGATTGAATCCTCTGGAAGAGGAATTATAGCCCTCTAATTCCTATTTATGAAACCACATTTTCCCCTAAATTGGTGGCTTACTCAAATAGTAATTTAAAAGTGCAGAATTTGTTAGAGTTTTCTTTTCTTTTCTTTTTTCATCTTCTTCAAGTTTATGTTCTTGAGAACCTTTGCTTTCTTGGTTTATTCTGTGTGTGATCTTCAGATCTGCTGCATAACTCCTTTCCTGACCTGCCTACATCTGCCAGGAAGGCTTGGGTCCTCTGTTTTCCAATTCTTCCTTCACACTTAGCTTCCTCATCTTGACAGAGCAGTTGCTTAAGGAAAATCGTGAGCAAAAGTGCATGATATATAGATTGTGAGCACCATGGCATCCTGTAGAGACTTTTTCATGGACTCCAACAGATCAAATACATTTATTCCAAGCTTTCCTCTCATGACATTCTATTCTATAATTAACTCAAAACTTTCCATAGTATATGTGCACCACAGAAATCATCAGACACTACAGACAAACGCTTTTGTTTCTTTGTTTTTCGAGACAAGATCCTAAATCATTATCAGTATACCTGTGATGCTACTTTTGTGGATTTTCCTATTACTACTTTGAGGGCTTAAGCTGGCTAGGTCACTTAACAACATTTCTTTTCTCCCTTGCTCTCTCTCCTTTTGAGATGACTTTTAATGTAGCCTTTTCTTACTTCCAGCATTCTGTGTAGCCAAGGATGGTCTTGAGCTTCTGATCTCCCTTCTGGACTAAAAGCATGCAAGTTTATACCCAGCTCTTGTGTCTCAGACACTTTGGTGCAGAGATGACAGGTTTTTGAACCTATGCTGATCACCTATGAATTTGTAAGAAGTGCTAACTGTGAAAGAAGTGTCTCTCATCAGCAGATTTCTCAGCCAGACAGGTTATTACTCTCCTCTGCTTGGCTTATATCTCCAATAACATCCCTTCTTAAAATTGGTTACCTATTTCTTTCAATTTAGATTAATTTATAGAGAGGGAAATAATTCACATATTTTAAAGAGATATTATTATATAAATATCCAGATTTCCATCTTCCAAGTATAACTGAAGAAGACCCTTGAAATTGTTGTTGTGGGAAGATATCCTAAGTTATTTGATGATGTTGGCACAGGTACAAGAAGTGACAGCAAAACAAACAAACAAACAAACAAACAAAAAAACAAAAAAGTTGGTTGACTTCTGAGTTTCTATGAAAAATGGAAGATATTTCAAGAATGTCTATCAGGAGTGTCTGAATTGAAGGGTCCATGATGGTCTATCTTTCATTGAATGAGAAGATAAAAACCTGAAGGTGAAATGTATTACATTTGAGATGACTTTAGATTGACTAAGCAATGATGTCTAATTGGTCACCTGGGAATGGAGATTGATAAAAATGTCTAGTGCATTTCAGCCATGATTTGTTTCTCTTCATGGTAATGTGAGCCTTTGTGAAGATGGGTACAGGTATCATGAATCTTCTCACAAGTCTTTGTATACGAAGGTCCACTGATATATTGGGGATCTTTAGCAAGTTTCTTGGAGATGCCCTTTACTCCACCTGATTATTGGGAATCCTGATGATCTTTGAGTCTCCTATGTGGAACAGAATAGTGTCCATTCATTCTGGGTATTCACTCTGCCCTTTATCATGGTTGAGATGGAAGACAAGGTAGAATTTGTCAGTATCAATCATTCAGACTACAACCAGGGGTGTCACACTTCTTCACCTTTTATGATAACACTGGTTATTAACCTTCTTAATGCTTCAACCCTTTAAAACAGTTCCTCATGTGTAGGGCACCAGACAGTGGAAAAATAAAGGGTTGGGAGAAACCCACATCCCATCAGAGCTTGGAGACCCTGGACAGGTGGACGTGGGAGACTGCTGAGTGCTCTTCATGCTGCCAGGTGGACATCTGGCTGTGGGAAGCCATATAACCCTAGTCTATGGGGGTGGGAGGGAGCAGTCCAGAGTCTGTGGGCTAAGGAGACAGGTTCTTGCTCTTGGTCACAGCAGGATGTTGCTGGACACTGCGGAAGAGCTGAGAACGGGTGAGGACTCTGGGGTGGCAGTGGCCCTGGGCTGAAAGGAAAAAAGGGAATGGGGAGTAGTCACTGGGTGGGTCTTGTTTGGGGCAAGAGTCCTTGGTCAGTCTGATGGCTGAAAACAGTAGGAGGGTTTTCTGTGGTTGATTAGACACAGATTTTGAGGGGAAGGCCTAAGCCATTGTTCCAGCACAGTGAGTCTAGATGAAAGGAGGCAATCCATAGTTTTTGGCTTTATTGTATAAAATACACACACACACACACACACACAGACACACACACACACAGAGAGAGAGAGAGAGAGAGAGAGAGAGAGAGAGAGAGAGAGAGAGAGAGAGAGAGAGAGAGAGAGAGAAAGTAGAGGCCGGCCAAGGCCACATGGAAAGAGAAGAAAGGGAGAAGGAGAGAGGGAGCAAGAGGTTAGAGTAAAGACAAGAAATAGAGTTTAAGAAAGAGAGGAGGCTAAGCTACCTTATAGTAGGCTGGGCTACCTTGTTGTTTCCAGGTAACTGTGGGGCGGGGCATACCTGGCTGTAGGTAGATGACTGTGGGGGTGAAGTCCAACCAGAATACTAGGAGCTTAGAGCATTGTCTAGCCACAGGATAATGGAGTTGGAGTGCTCATGTCAGGCACGTAATCTCTGGGGGCATAGCTTACTGTTCTGTCCGGAATTCTTGTAGAATTTTCTAACTGGGTCTCTGGAGTAAGCCTCACTCAACCAGAACACAGGCTGTCTTTCATGGTCTAAAACTCATGTTGTAACCTCCAAACATAAGATTTTTTTCATTACTAATTTATAGCTGTGATTTTGCTATTGCTCTGAATTGTAATGTAAATATCTATGGTTTCTGATGATCTAAGGTGACACCTGTGAAATGGTCATTCAACCAAATGGCCCACAAGTTGAGAAACACTGTACTATAGGGTTAATTCATGGCTCCTTAAAGCAGATGCATGAGTGACCTGTTGGACCATAGCTAAGTTGCCTTCTTTTCTAAGAGTGCAGAGGGGCCATTCATGCTTATGGAAGCTGAGTGAGATTCAAGTGCGTCACCTTCTACATGTTCTCCTATATTTATCCTGCAAATATTTCAACTTACTGTTTAGATAACTTCTTATTGGGTATGGTATTTCTTCACAGGAAGTAACACACATTAGGCACTGACATAAGAAATAGACCCTATTGTTAAGAACTTAATTTAAATTTCGTGGCAGTTTTAAGTAACATGTTCTCACAGCAGTTTGATCTAGAATGAAGCCCTAGGCTTGAGTATTCTGTCTGTCTGTTCTCCTAACATATTCAGTGCTCTCTCTTATCTATCCAGAATGTGCAGTAATGCCTTCTGTCTCTCACTTTCTACCAAACAAGTAGATAAAAAATCTTGTCAAGTTATAACCTCCATATTCACATATCATGTTTCCAGTCAGATTCTATAAACCATGAGTTTTACTATATGTAAAGGTAGTTTGTGGATCTTGAAAATTCAATTTCTCTTTTGACCAATTCTGCCTTCAAAACTAATGTATCTTTGTTCTCACTAAAAATGTCAACAATGAGAATTGATGAAAAAAATAGTCTATTTCTTTCTCTTATATTTCTTGTCTTACCAATATAAATCACTTTTAAAGCAGTCAAACTCTTAAAAATTGAGTAAAATGTCATAATGTAGGAGATAAATAGAGGAGTGTATCTATTTGAATTATCTGTCTGTCATCTCTCTATCCCAGTTGTATGTAAATGGAAGTTGAAATAGTCAATTTTGTGCATATGTAGCAGTGTGTATGTGTGTGTATGGTACCGATGTATACTATTTAAAAATATATGACTGTGATTGATTGCTAATGGAAATGGTCTACTTAGAGAGAAGGGATTAATCTATGAAGAAAAAATTAAATAGCTGGGGTTACTGGAGACTCATGGCGATGGAACTGAAGATTTTTTAACAAGGAAATAGAAGATTTCCTCTGTTGTTAAAACCCAGAGGAATGGTGAAGGTGCTTCAGGATAGCAGATGGCTCAGGTCTATGAGAATGCATTATTAACAGCTCCCACTTGTAGGAACTTCAAAGTTGGCTCAAGACACCCCAAGACAAATTTCTCAGCACAAAGGGGATTTATTTGTCCCAAAGGGATAGAGGGGAGAGCTAAGGGACAAAGATATAATGTAGATAAACATGGAGAAGGGGAAGGGCACAAAGCAAGAGGGAAGAAAGGGGAAAGGAAGAGGGGGAAGTGATATTTGTTCCTGTGGGGGATCAAAGAACTGCCTCTAGATAGAGAGTAGACAGATGTGGTCTACAGGCAAATGGTATATAAAGATAAAAGAAATCTTGTGTTAGAATGGGGTATATAACTTTAATTGGGCATATTAAGTAGGTGACCCAAAGGGGGCTTTTGATTGATAGATTTAATACTTTTATAGTTGGACCTTTGTAATCAGCCCCAGGAAGAGGAAGTGTTCAAATAAGGAAATGGACCTTGGTGGTAATCTAATGGTTTTTCACAAAGAAGAGAGAATGAGTGAAAACAGCAATGCTTGCCAGAGCCATGTTTGCCATGATTGAACTGGCTAAAGTCCCTTCACTACTGAGTCTGGATGGGCAAATACTTAGATATGACATAACCAAGGAAAACTATAGCCTCAGCTTGGTAAATACTTCCTTGATTTGGTCAGTGAGTTAGACATATGGCAGCCAAGGAAACTGTCACTATGCTGTGGGAAATGTATCTCCTGATGTTCAAAATATTATTTTGTGATAGAAACTTGGCCGGTTTTCCCAGAGCACACCAATGTAAGATCTTCGATGCTTTTTTTTTTTTTTTTTTCCTAAAAAAAAAAAAAAGCCTGGTTTCATTGTAAAGCCATTCACATTGTAGTTACACACACACACACACACACACACACACACACACACACACCCTTCCTTCATGGGCTTTTATAAAAGAATCAGAAGAAGAAATTCCTAAGGGGTATTCTAATCTACTATTATTTGGAAGGGAAAATGTTTACTAGACTTATTAATAGACTAGTTAAGCTTTAGTCATAAGAGTTCTAAAATTCCACAGCTCAGAACCTGTTAACCTCTGCTGTGGACCAAACTTCTTCAATCTTTGTAGAGTGTTCTAGTCTTTGCTGCTGAATAAACTGACTCAACTATCTGTTCCACTTCGGTGATTTTATTGGTGTTATTGAGATACTAAGATTCAAAGAGAAACTACTACCTGGAGACTAAGCATATTGAAGAGATTAGCTGGCAGATGGTTGCCTTTTCTATATCTTAAACATGATTTCTTCAGTGTGATCATAATACATGATAAGGTATCAGTGTGAAAGTGAAGATAGAAGAAGAAAGAAGAGAATGGAAATATGATAAATAGTAATTACAGGTGTCAAGACAACACAGAAGACATCAAACACAAATTCTGAATTTGGTGATCTTTGTGATCCTGTAGAATTCCAGACCGTGTCATTCTTTGGTGCATAGGAAGAGCACTCTCTGGTCAGTAAATTTGAAGTAATGCTGTTCAGAGTCCTCTTACTCCATAATTTCATCCCAAGTATCTTTAGAAATTGTCTTTTCATGAGCAGTCATTTGCCCTCTGGTCTTTCCAAATGAGTATAGAGATGAATAATCTTGTAATATTCTACTAGAGCACTAGCTACTATTCAAATCTTCTCTTATGACCCTTGTGCTTCTTCAAGCTTTTCTGTTACTTTGGTTATGTTAAAACATCCTTGCTTGATCCCTCCTTGTTAGATTGTCTTAAAACAAAGTTGTGGAAAATGAATTTATTGGCTTTAAATTTGTTTATTTTTCTAACTTTTCCTGTTACAAAAGTGTGCATGGGATTTGACACAGAACAAATGGGAGGAGACCTGCTATTGCTCAAGGATGAAATGGGCCTTAAAGCTTAGGAAGTTGGTTGTTGATCCTTCTAGTTATTGCCATGATACTTAGGAGTTTGCAGTACACACTCTGGATCCTTATATACACCTTTTCTGGCTGTCACATAAACATGTAATTTTGGTTCCTTATCTAAATTACTTCTAAAATATAAAATCTAATGTTCTGGTATTTGAAATTATCTCCAGACTTTGAAATTTTGAGCATGAGAAAACAAGAATCCAATGTGGTCATGTGGCAAGCCATCTTAGATTATTTATATAGCTGGACTTGAATTTTGATTTTCCATTCTCTAAGTTTACTCCTTTTCTAGTGAAATAGCTTAGTCTGGAATGCTGGAGTACTTGGAGAGGCATATTCTTTGTGATCACATTTAAGAAGTTACACTTAGGCCATAGATGAAGCATGCTTGTGCCAGCCTGTCTCTTTACTAGCCCTGGGGCAGTATTCACTTAATTTGTTAGTCTACTCCTCCACTAGCTTGTCCTATGGAGGGACTGACCAATTTATCCCTGTTTAAAATTTAATCAGACGTTTCACTGCTCATCAACACTTTAACAGGGCCATTTAGAGCCATGGAACTCCACACATCTCTGCTTAATTACTGTTGGTTGACAGATGTCACTTTCATTGTCCTCTGTCCCCTTTCCTTCAGCTGCTCAGACTTGGAGAAGAAGCTTTTTTTTTTTTTTTTTTTTTAAATAAACCATAAAGCTGAAACAAAACCAGAGATTAATGGAGAGACAGCAGCCCGTGTCTCTGCCTGATTGGACTCTAGTCATTTGAAGAAGTGAAGGCTATCTCTGGTACCTTTTCAGGGCTTGATGCTCACTCTGAATTTTTTTTCTTGTACAAATTGAAAGGCCCGTGGGGAGGAAGGGTGCAGAATAGATGACTGAGTTCCCTCATTGGTTGCAATTGTCCTTCTTGTTTCAAGCTTCTGTCTACTCACACTTGTTCCTTACTGAACTGTGAAATTGGAATGGGGAGTGGAGTGTTGCTTTTCCACTGCTGACACTTCTTTTGTGATGGAGCACACTGAAGGGAGACTGCTTTTGGAGCTGGAGAAGGGGACGTGGCAAATGACACATGCTCATGACATGCAATCGTGGGCTGAATTTATTTGGGATTATCAAATCTTGGCTTTCTACTCTAAAGCCAACCCCCATGTACACATAAAATTGATATCTTCATGGTTACTGTAAATATTGTTACATGGAGGCTTTAAACATGAAAAGTTCTTTCAAAATCACATGTAAGTAGTTCATTGCCTTCTCTTTGAAGTAACTCCAGGAAGAGCAGATAGTATGTGATGCTTTCAAAGTGTGGAAAGTATCCAGATAGCTAATTGGCATTCCTGGATTGAACAAAATGAGATTTCTACAGGCTACTTCTAATCTACCGCATCAGCTATCTAGTGCCACTATAATGCTGTAATGCTACATACAAACAATCATAAAATTTTATAAATGTAGAACAATGAAAGCATTTGTGAGTTTCAGCTGCTCCGACCTGGCTCTCCAATAATCTCAGCTGTGTCTGCTCAGGTGCCTACACTCAGCTGCAGCTTATAGGTTGGATTTTTTTGTTTTTGTTTTTGTTTTTTAAGGCAGGATTTATACATTTATCCTCATGAGTGATCACTATAACAATTAGTACGGAAATGCCCCTGTTCTACGTTCCTTTAATTTTTCTAAATGGGTATCACAGAAACTTTTTATGGATGTAAAATGGTTTCAGAGAGTCCATGGAAAATACAGACACTGTCTCCAACTTCTTATTGAATCATAGTTGTTTAAACTCTTTGCCAAATTTAGACACACAGTAATATCCAGCATCTGAGAGAGCATCATAAAAGTACAGAGGGATGTCAGTAGAGAGAAGGAAGAACTAAGGCAGGAAAAAGTAAAATCTACCAAGCCTAAGAATGAAGAAATGAATGTGTTCCACACAATATCAAAGACAATGCAGGATATTCACTCAAATAATGTTATTTTGGCAATGTTTTTGGGAATCTTGATAGTGCAACAAGGCAACAAAATAATCTTAAGAGGCAAATATATTGCAAAACAAGTAAATCCGTTTTTTCAAACAACAGATATCATAAGATTTTGAAGATACATAGAAGTTTTGAAGTACTATACTAGTAATATTAGAACTGGTTAATAGACTTAGCAAAGTCACAATGTCTAAGTTCAAAATATAGTAGTTGGTTACGTTTTCACTTGCTACAACTAGAATTTCATTTCCCTAATATATGGCCTTCATTGAAGACTATGCACTCAAACAGTAACAATTTCTAACTCTTTTCTCAATGTTAATCATTACATCCATAGTTAAATGGAGTGCATGTTGTTCATCAAATAGTTTCTTTTTGCAGTAAATGGAGACTATTACAAAAATCTGCAACAGTGAAAAATACAGAGAACAATTGACCAGGAGCTGCCTGGTCCCAGATGATATATAATATCATATATCATATATTATATATATATCCCTTAACATAAGACTCAGAGAACATTGTGGAAATGGGTCAGAAAGACTGTAAAAGCCAGAGAACTAGAATGGCAAGATTGTGTCTTCTATACATCTCAAGGAAACTGCACCCATGAATTCTCAATAATATGAACACCTAGGCTAAGAACTTAATAATAACAATACAAATTGGCATACCAATCTGGATGCTGAAGCTCCACCCTTGGATGAATGCTAGAGACAGCTAATAATTTCCAAGAGTTAGAGACTCAATATTCTCAGATATTTGTTAGCTCATCCAATACTAACCAGAAATTCTAAATACAAATATGTATGAACAATGCTAAATGGATTCAAGTTGTATTTGTATACATACACACACACACACACACACACACACACACACACATATAACAATAATAACTAAAGAAAAATTAAGATAATACATAAAAATAGAAGGTAGAAGAAGGTGTTGATGTAGATGGAGAAGAATGATAATATGGACAGGATATGATTATAGAGGATTGAAGATGATAAAAATAATATTTTATTATATATATGAAATTTCATAATTAAATACATCATTCTAATAGATGAAAACAGTAGAAACAAAAGACTATACCCCTACTCACATGATCAATCAATTTGCTATTTCCAGTGTGCTTGCTGTCTGGAGGCATATAAATCACATATTAATTAAGAAGAATATGTGGACAATGATGTCCCACACACTAACAAGCACTGACAGTAAATTCCTTAGTTACCTAAGAAAGTCTAGGGAGAGCAGAGGAAATACACTTTTTTTATGCACGTTCCATTCTTTAGCCATTGTAAAATCTTCAGGATACTTGAATAAGACTGAGAGTATGCTGGAGTTTCTTAGAGGTTAGAAGGTACCACTAGGAAGACTGTTTGTTATGTAGTGGTTTCCTCTATTGGTTGAAACATTAATGCTACAGGGAAGCTTTTTAATACAGAAGGCAAAAAAAAAAATCCAAAAAACAAAACCTCAAAACCAAATAATCAACCAACCAACCAACCGAACAAACAAACAGACAAACAAAAAAACCAACTGAACAGACAAAAAACTGAAAATGGCTTCAGGAAGGTTCTGGAATTCACTAGGCCCCCTTCTCCTCAATAGTAAACAGATAAACCTGCAAAGAAGACTATCAAATGAGGAAAGTGGCAAAGAAGATTCTGAGTCCAGACTATCTTTTCTGAAAGAAGCAGAAATCAGCGTTACTGCCTGGAAGATATTTAGAACAACTGAATCATTTGAAAAGGAAACTTTCCAACCTGTAGAGTTGTTTGAAGGTTGTGCAGCATCCTACAGTTTCAAAACTTCTGTGAGCTATCACCTGGTTCTGGTGGATTTCGGTAATATGTATGTCTTTGAGTTATCTTTGTCCTATAAGTAATTTTTCATAAGCAACAAAAGAAAAAGAGTCCAAGAGAAGGCACAAGAATTAGAGACTAGGAGTCAAGTTATTAATTACATATTTAGAATTAATTCAGTGAGAAATGATAATATTTTTAAACAAATAAAACTGGATTAATTTACTAAGCCTTGACTACTTTTTTCCTAGCTTATATACAAACTAAAGAACAATGGATCATGTAAAAAATTTCTGTAAGAAATCATAACTAAATTAAAAAGCCCTGTAGTGCAACATAGTGGCAATAATTAATCATGTGTTAAATTCTTGAAAAATTCCTAGTATGTAGATTTTAGGTATTTTTCTAATAAAAAATCCAAATATGGAAAACAATATATATAACTAGTCGGTTTGCTTCATTGTTCCAAAATTTATACATATGTCGAACATGTTATACTACTGCATGTGATAGATATAAACAATGCATATTTGTAAAATAAATAATGAAAGAAAGAAAGATCACAGGTTAAATTTAATATTCATATCCATCAATACTCTTTGAGAAAATGTCAGATGAAATCTTTATTACTGGGTTAGAGAAAGCTTTCTTGGTTTGGACATCCAGTACACAAATCTCAAAGAAGAGATTTGAAGAAAGAGTTAGGGTTTGATAGTAGAGGGAGGAAGATAACAGAGGGTGGGAGTAAGTAATCATTTTCATTATATATATATATATACACACACAATTTATTTTATAAGTTGTATAAGAACATATCTTAATTAAAATATAATTATTATGTTATCAATGGAATACTCTGACAGTATTACTTGGCATAAGAAGTGCACTAACAGGTATCAACATGTGTAGGGCCTGGTGGCTCGGTGCTGCAGCCTGGGTCTCTCTCTCTGCTGCTGAGACCTGTGGCAGGGCATGTTAGTCAAAAAGGGAGGCAATGTATAAATGAGATATTTTACTATAGGAAAGAGGAAATAGGCTGGTTAAGTAGAGAGAAGGAAAGGAGAGGAAGGAGAGGAGAAGAAAAGGAGAGAGAGGAAGGAAAAAAGAAGCAAGAGAAGAAAATAAAAGAGCAGCAGAGAGAAGGCAAGAGAGGAAAGAGGGCAAGAGAGGAGACAAAGAGCAAGAAAGAGGGGAGGGGGCAAACCTTATATTGTATGGGGCATGGCTATCTGTGGGGTGAGGCATACCTGGCTGTGGTCAGATGACTGGGGGTAGGGTCCAGCTAGAATGCTGGGAGCTTGGGGGCATTATCTACCTGATAGAGCACACATCTCCTGTGGTGGCAGCTGTGAGAGGTTGTGACTGAAACAGGAGTCAAAGACTCAGGAGTTATAGCTGAACTCCTTCCGTCCTTTACAGGCAGAAACTGCCCAATGGGGCTCCAGGGTTTTAGGCCTATTACTTGACTGAGCCTAAGTTAACTGAACAGACCACTATCCTACAAACATACATGCCATTTGTTTCCTGAGATTTGACTTTGCAGATCACTATTTGAAGGTTTCTCAGAGGTTCATTTATTGGGATTAACATGTTATACCAGATTTGGTATTGAGGTATTTCTGAGTAAAGATGGTTTTAAATAAATAAATAAAAGAGAAGAAAGAGACTTCTTCTAAGTTAAACATGTTTGCACATTGAAAGATTTGATAGTGTAAATGAAAAAGCAGTAGTAAGGGGATGGCTAGGCATGTACAGAGCTTGCCAGATAAAGATAAGGGCTTGCGTTCAGATCCCCTGCACCCATATAAAAGCCATATACTGGCACATGAGCATAATGCTAATTCAGGGGAGCATCAAAGGCAGGATGATTTTTGGAGCATGCTGGGAGCTAGTGTTGCTGAATTATTGATTCCCAGATTAAGGGAGAGAGCCTATATTGAAAATAAAATAAAAAACAATCTAGGAAGATACTAAATGACAGTCTTTGGCCTCCAAATGGAGTACCTGCACGTCTATATGGACATTCACATATGCAACACAACTCCAAGAAAATGAGTGGAAAAGAGTAGAAAATAAAAATAAAAGTAAGCCATAAATTTGCTAAAACTGTTACCTGCCCAACCCCCAACAACCCTGAAAAGAAACTCTGAAAATGTTGGTTATTTACATAAAATGTCTCTATATACAAGTAAGAAGTATGTGTTTTTCTATGTTTGATGCTGCCTTTTCATAGTAAAAAGAATTTGGAACCAGACTATACATGTAAACTCGGGGCAAGTTCTTCATGAGTAGACTCTGAACTTTCAGCATATACAGCAGACACAGAGAAATGAAATAAAATGTCCAAGGTAATCAAGTATGCTACTTTCTAAGTCTGGGGATTAAACTGATGCCTAATAATTTTTTTGTTAATATTTTTACTATTGCTGCATCTCTCCACTCTGAGTCTAATAAATATATAGCCACCAATGAATGTGTCATATATTGAATGGAGAGATTTTCCCCAAGTGAAAGTCAGATGAGGGCCCTATATTCTAATGCTGTGTGTTGGTTCTAGCCAATATTTGTGGTGTGCAGTGGAAGCCACATTTGAAGGCTCACAGTGCTACTTTATTTGGGAAAAGGTAGAAAGTAAGTAGGTGGGGATTGAAATAGCTCCTGGTAGTAAAACAGAATGACAGCCTCATAGAATTTGATTCTGTTTTCAATATTTTATAACAAGTTCACTTTAGTCCAAATGAATAGTGGCTCATAGAGTTCCAGGATAAATTCTTTCAATAAAGGCTCTTACTCTTTAAGAAATATGGACACAGCCATAAAAACAATTCAGTCTTTTACTTCATTGCCTCCTTTTCCAGCTGGTAATAAATTGTTGGCTGAGCCTCAATAGGCACATAATAGGCAGTGGGAAAACCCTCCATCAAGGAGGAGATTTATCTGTGAGTAGTATGAGAATCAGTCCTTTATGCAATAAATACTACAGGAGGAAGATGCAAGCCAACAAGGAGTGAATTGAGTATAAAGAAACATTTATAGGAATGATAGTTAAATGTCAACATTCAAAAAAAAAAAAAAAAAGAGACTTCTATGAAGCATGGTCAGTCCTTAAACTGTGTATTTGCTCCTTTGGATAGGATCTGCTCATCATCTTAAATGGATTTACCCATAACCCCATATAGATTTTGCCCACAGCACTTGTCTGTATTACACATGGAAAACATGTTGCTATGAAATATCCAAGTCTTTGAGTAATTTTGGTTCATTTTATTAATTTAGCAGAGGTCAATGCATTTCATTTTTTTGTACCTGGTGCACGTCAGGCTATTATCCACATGGGCAGAGAATGTCAGGCTGCTTTTAGGTAATCGTTTGCAAAATGCTTAATGCATAGAAGGATCCACAATTAGTTGCTGATTGCTTTCTGAGACTGGGTGTTTTCTCACTGAAAGGCTCTTGACTTAGTTTTTTAACTGGTTCCTTTCAAGATGCCATTTTCTTTGAACTCTTTATTGAAGGTTTATGTAATTCTCCCTTCTCCTGAATCTGACTTGTTTTTATATTTCTTTTCCCTACTGAATAGATTTGTCTTGAGATAAATAAAGAGGACAGCCCTTGTAGATAAGCAAGTACCTGGGAAGAGTTTCCATGATGTATTTAAAGGTTTCTTCTGTTTTCTGGGAAGGGCAGGACCAGAGAGCAGAAGATGAAATTACTTTTGCTGAGAGCTTTATCCTGCTTCATTCTTTATGATACACCTCATTTGAGCAGAAAGTATAACTGAGGAATATCATTGAAGTTTAGACGGCTTGTTAGTCTCTGTGTTAACTTTTTATTAATGGAAATATTTTGAGGTTAGGATGGATGAGAGAGATTGGAACCATAAATCATAAATGATGCACTTATGCATTACACATCAACTCTCAAATTCCTTTTTTAATTCATTTATTGAAATGGAAACAGTCAATTCCATGTCCAAATGATGTATCATTTTATTGTATGACGGGTAAAATATTTAGAGACACAGTCAAAAACTATATATTTAGGGGGCTGGCAAAATGATTCAGTGGGTGAAAACACATGCTTATGTTGTAATGTAGTCCCAGTGACCTGAGGTTTATTCTAAGAGCCCATCATAGAAGGAGAGAATTGACTTTTGAAAGTTGTCCTTTGACATTCACATTTTTACTCTGATGTGTGCATGCATGTGTTCACCTGCATGCACACACACACACTCTCACATACACAAACACACGAGAGAGAGAGAGAGAGAGAGAGAGAGAGAGAGAGAACAACAGGGCAACTTCTACAATTTTGATCATGTGGATTAATATAAATGAAGCAAGATCTGAATACATCTAGAGTTCAATTTCAGTGAGCACTTATGTGTCTAGAACTCTGGGGAATAATCGGTGTGTAGTATTTTATCTAATCTCACAAAACTACCTAAACAGAAATTATTATTACCTATAACTGATTGTTAATTAATTGTATCATGGAGGTTCAAATTAAGACAGGGCATTCACCTTACCACAAAACTCTAGCACACACTTCTGAGGTTCCAAAGTCCACATCAGAACTTGAACATAATGAAGTATCACAGCTGAGATCATCTATGGCTCCAACTCCTCTCTTCAGTTTTGTTTAGCATCAGCACAAGAAAACCTAAATTTTGTTCTCTCTATATTTCCAGTAATTGAAAACCTACTTGGCATTTAGTTTGTGTTCTCTAACTGTTAGCTAGTGAATGCATGCATCAGAAAGGAGGCTTCTCCTCAGGGGCTTATATGGTGACCTTGAGTGGCTTCTCATTTCATTTGTTAAAACACAGACAACAATGTAGAGATATTCAGAAGGACAAAAGAGATCAAACAACCAAGTTAAAATGTATTTTTTCCAAACACTAATAATACAACATTGAAATGAAAGCACAGAACATAACAGATGGTTTTCTTGTCCTCTAGAGAGTACAATTTTTCATAAAATAAAGGACAAAGCATTTTGTAGCATTTTCATGAAAGAAAAAATATATATCATAGGACATAATGGAAGTTTTGATAATAGGGATTTGCCTTTTTATGCCAAGCCTATCTTACAGCATACATTCTTGATGAAGGAAAAAAAATGCAACAAGCCACAAACAGATCTTTCTGTGAGAGATAAAGCAATTAGAGAATACAAAGGAAAGAGAAGAAAAAGAGGCTCCAATAAACTGGGAAAAATTACAAGCATTATAAGAAAATCAATAAAATCAAACCCACTCTTGAGGCAAGAAGTCTATTCACACATTGTTACAGACTAGCTGATCATTACATAGGGGTCTCAGTTTTCAGAAGTAGAGTGGAATTAAACAAAACGACAATGTTAGTAATCACACAAAACAGAAGAATGGCAGCTTCCCTGCTCTGCAAGGAGCCCACACTACAAAGTGCCCTTATGTAGTGGGGAGCCACAGAAATCTGGAAAGGAATGCAATGCAGGTGGAATAGATGGGAACAGAGATTCAGTTCTTTCACCCAAGTACTGTTAATCATTCCAGTGGTATCACTCACTCAGTGATACTATGTTACAATAGAAGGCAAAAGACTATGCTACACATGTGGAAAAGCTACTTTTCCAAAGCTCAGCCCTTCTTCTGCCTTTAAATATCTTGCTCATCCCTCTAGCATCATGTTAGTTGCCATTGCTACTGGAGCAGTCTCCACATTCTCCTTAGTCAGAGTGGATCTTTTGGAGAGGCAGACAGAAGCTGTGTAGTTTGAAGTCTTGCCATGCTATTCTTCGCATGGGGATGGGTTGCTGGCAGTTGTCTCCTTAGATTAAGAACCACTGCCTTGATTGACAAAGGCAGCAGAGAAGCATATGGCCAAGGAATGTTTTCTGAAGATGAATAAAGGGACAGAACTTTTACCTTAACTAAACACCCAGTTACTGACTTCCACATATGAAATAAGTTTCATAGCATTCATTCATTCATTCATTCATTCATTCATTCATTCATTCATTCAACGGGCCTTTATTGAAAATGCATTTCCCATTAAGCACCTTAGAACACCCACTTCTGGTCAAGACATCTAAGAAAAGTAGCCAGTTTATCAAAATGATTAATCTTTATGGCCAATTTCACACTGCAGCTTTAAAACTATAATTACAAAAATAATTGGCCTTTTATCTTCTAAGATATCAAAGATAAGAAAAGAATGAAGAAGTATCTGAGAATAAGAGAAGACAGAAATGACACTAAAATCAATGCCTAATTCTCCAATTGCTTCCTGCTAATCCAACAAATTTTATTGGAAAAACTCTGAGAATGATGGTGTTCTGAGAGCTTGATGTTGGTAATATTAATGTTATTTTCTTGATTTTTATTCTTTGTTGGAGATTATATAGAAGAACACTGAAAGTCAGTGCTAATTTTACATCACTATGACATAATAACCTGACACACATGCACACACACACACACACACACACACACACACACACACACATTCACACACACAAACACTTCAAGGAGGAAATCATTATGTATTGTTATTTCAGAGGTTTCCTTGCACTGTTAAGTGGCTCTGTCACTTCTAGGCTCATAGCACGGCAGAATATAAAGGAAGAAGGGCATAGCACAGGAAAGAGAGAGTCAGAGAGAGACAGAGACAGACAGAGACAGAGAGACAGAAACAGATACAGAGGCAGAGAGAATGACATAGAAACAGAAACAGAGAGAGGCAGAGACAGATGTAGACAGAGAAACAGAAAGAGGCAGTGAGAAACATAGTGAGACAGAGACAGAGATAGAGAGACAGAGAGAAACAGAAAGAGATAGATAGAGACAGAAAGAGCAACTATATGCCTCTATGTCCCCAGTGTCCTAGATCCTTCAAATGGACCTCATCTGCAGATTCCATCACCTCCTCATAGTACACTCAATTCTAAGTTAATATGTACATTAATTCACTGATGAGATTAGCATCACCCAATCACCTCTGACAGATACCAAATGGAAAACTACCCTACATACCCTACAGTACCTCTATCTCCAGAGTGACACCACTATATATATATTCGTGAAACATTCATTGGAAAAGGAGAAAATATATCCAAACAGAAAAATTGTTTTTGTGTAAGGAAACAAAGCCCTGAGGATGGTAAAAATCTTTCTCACACACCCTAAGAGACAAGCTTCTAAACCTCAGTACTTCATACTTGTTGCCAATGGAAGAATTGGCTTTATTTGTTGTTTGTTTGTTTATTTCCTGGGAACTGTTTCATTCTTTCAATATGCAAAATATTTGTCATGAATACTGGAGCATACAGACTACTAAGGAGGGTTTTAAAGGAGGGCATATCTTTAACAGCCTTAGTGTTCTGTATGCCATAACATCTCAAGTTTCTCAGGAAACAGAACCAAGTAAATATTTTAAGACTATTCAAAAAGTGATGTAATTGTATTAGCTAATAAATCATGGGTAGGAAGGTAGGGTTTTGTGCTTTCATTTACAAAGTGTGTGTGTATGTGTGCTTACAAATGCAATTGGGTTTTCTGTAAAATGTCACAGAAAGATAACTACTTTAGAATTTCAGCATGGTTCTTCCAACTTTTATCATATATTTGTAACATGTTAGAATTCTGCCCCAAAGATGTATTGCCAAGAAGCTTGGTATTTTTTTTTTTTTGAATCAAGCAGTTTAAGTCCGTCTATTATTTTCTTTGAATCTTTATTTTTATCCTCAATTTATTCAATTCTACAAGAGACTCAAGAATTTGCTTGTTTCCCTCATGGAAAGGCTGTTCATTTTATCTATCCTAGTACTACTGAGATACTCATTCTTTGAGCTCTCCTGTTATTTATTTGTTAGCCTATGGTACCAAAGCTTTATCTAAGGTACTCAAGGAATGGCTCCCAACATGTTATTATCATTGTTGAGGGTTCCTACATCTATGAGCTACCTGGCTAGAAGGTCTGCACTTGGGATCCCCCATTTACCACACATCTGTATTTCCAACCCACTTCCTTTAGCTCAAGGGACTCTCTTATTACTTCTTGACTTTACCTTTCTTTGACTATACTTTAGTCTGTATATAGATCTCAGTTCCTTGTCATTGTAAGCCCTTGCTTTAAACAACAGAAAAATACAACTCCCTTATGGAGCTCTCTGAAGCTCATGATCTAAGTTCTAAAGCCTCATGGACTCTCTGTGGCACTGATTTTCATATATCTATTTCTTTCTTATTCTTCTGTAAAAGTGAAAACACATCATAGAGGATTGCATTGCTCTACCACAAATTTCATGACACTTTTTGTTGTGACACTGAAACTTTCAGACTCATCATATACATATTTACTGCATGTCTAAAAATGAAGCACAATAATGAGCAAAACACTTTCTATATCAAACGAATTTATCATTTAGGGTATGTAATCCTCTCAGGTGTAGTCCTCTCAGTGGTTGTATTCCACAGATGTAAGTGGTGGTCTATGAGTGACCTACTGTGATGAAGGGGCCTTACTTTTCACCTTGATGTTACTGCTTCCCATTTGCACACTAGCACACAACTAAACACAGGTGCAAGTGTGTTTACCATCTGTGGTGCTGCATAGGGAAGCAATTTATCCATTCTTTAAGCTCAGTCATGCCAAGAGCACTGTGTGTTCCTCATATCTTTCTTTTCAGTTGATTTCAACTCTTTACTCTTCTATAGCACAAATGGGAGTCATTGGTGTCCACAGACACCTGCTGGGTGCAGAGACTAGCTCCAGATGCTGCTATAATGTCTAGTTCACCCAGGCAGAAATAGTCCTTATTAAGACAAAATTCTGCCAACATTGATGCTTACCTGGCTTTTCCTACTGTGTGATATTTAAATATCGACTATAATTCTTCCATTGGGGCCAACCAATCCTAACATTTTAAAACTCCAGGAGTAGTTATTTAATTGGGCACTTTGAAAGTACAAAATAATGTCTGTGAATTATCAACTTTTTCCCTCCCTGCCCTGAATTTCCTCTCCAAAATTTGAAATGAAAATTCTGTTGATTTAATAAGGTGTTCATACTATAAACAAATGATTTTGTTGAAGTCATTATATACTAGATCTATTTCTCTGATGAATGAACCCATTTATTTTCCATGAAATCATAATATAGGTGGTGTTATCTTTCAGGTTATTTGTAAGTAAACTTATGTTTTGGATGCTTAAACCCAAGTTCAACAGAATGGATATATAATGGAATTAAATCTTCTGGCCCCAGCATCCATGCCTTTAAGCATGAAACTTTCCTGTTCTAGAATGTGCAGAAAAACCTCTTAAATAACATTCAATGTAGTTTTGATTTAAAACATCAGTTGCTTTGCTAGAAAAATATCCATGAGAGGCCTTTGTTTACATGATTGGCATCAGACTCAATGGTACCTATTTTAGAGGTGCTTTTTAAAATTATATACTTTAAATCACTCTACAATATGGTACCAAAAAAATCTATGTGTATTATTCTTATCCATGATCTCTATAAAAACCAGTCACCCCCTCTGCAATATGCCTATTACTTATTATTTATCACAAAACCATTCTTTTTCACTTGCTATTTTAACAAGTCACCACCAACTCCATAACTTAACATGGCACAGGTTTTGGAGTTCAGAAGTCTTAAGTATTTACAGAGAAAGAGGCAGAGTATCAGTAAGGTAACTTTCTCTAAAGGGCTCTGCCCTCCCTTTCTAATGCCAAGATGCTGCCCATATTCTTGGGCTCATGGGCCCTTCCATCCAAACTTAATACTTGTGGCAAGTTTCTGGCATACACTGCTATTCAAACAGTGATTCTTCTTTCTCCATAAGTATCTTTATTAAAAGAAATGTCAGCTCAATTCCATCTACACTTTTAATTCTTCATTTGATAACAAAATATTTTTGGCAATACTTTAAATCAAGGGAAATAATCTACTATTCTGTTTACCACATATAATAGATACCTTTACTCCCCTACTTCTTCCTGCTTAGTGCTGACTTCTGCTACAATTCTCCCACAATGTGCCTTCAATTTATACTTCTGTGCTTAGAAAAAAAAACCTGCTGAGATATCTGCACTTGCATTCACTCTTTGCAGTATCTAAATTATGGTGTAAGCCTAGGTGTCCATCAACCATTGAACTTAATCCAGCTAAAAGGAAGAATGAAATCATGTAATTATCAGAAGATAAATGGAATTGGTGGTGATCATATTAAGTGAAATAGGCTGGACTCAGAAAATATCATGTGTTTAATCTCATGTGGAATCTAGAAAAGAAGGGCACAGAAGGAAGGGGGCAATACTAGAGATGTGTAGGAAAAAAATAGAAAAATAAGGCAAGAGAGGTGATAATTAAAATAATGAGGTGATTATAGCAAGCACACAGTATGCGTGTATGGAAATGTTACATGTTCAAATAATCAATATACATAATTAAAATATTAAAAATAAAAGAAAAAACCTTCCTGGCACTCCCTAGTCATCTCTACTCTCTGCCAGTCATGAAGAGGTTTATGCCATT
This sequence comes from Montemys delectorum, assembly GCA_019843815.1. Classification (NCBI taxonomy): domain Eukaryota; kingdom Metazoa; phylum Chordata; class Mammalia; order Rodentia; family Muridae; genus Montemys; species Montemys delectorum. The sequence continues at coordinate 22,828 of JADRCD010238912.1, forward strand.
ACTCTAGGTAATAAATGCTTTTCTGAGTTAAAGGAGAGGTAAAGTAGAGTCTGTCTTGTAGATAATGACATTTCCTGTATTTCCTGATTGGGGTTTCTATTGTTGTGATAAACACCATGACCAAAAGCAACTTGGGGAGGAAAGGGTTTATTTGGTGTACACATCCATTGAAAAGAGCCATGTCATGAACTCAAACTGGATGAGAACCTGGTGGGGGAGTTGATGTAGCAACTATGGAGGCGTGCTGCTTACTGGCTTTCTCCTCAGGGCTTCTTGTTTAGTTTTCTTACAAACCTTGGACTACCAGCCGAGGGATAGCTCCATCCACAAAGAGCTAAGCAATACTTACCACACGTGGGCAGAAGACTGTATAAAGATTGACAACATGGCTAAAGCCTCATCTTATGGAGTCATAGTCTCAGTTGAGGTTCCTTCTCTGAGATGATTCTAACCTGTGTAAAGCTGACGTAAAATTAGGCAGCACACTGAATAACCCTAATATATCCTTCCCTCTGCTGGAGTGACACGAATGCTTTCTTGTTTTTGATTCACTATTTCCCATTTAGTGTGATAGATCTTAATCATCCATGGGGCTTGAGACCCTTAACTACTTAGGGCCCAGAGCCTGGGCTCTGGTAATGTGACTGAAAATTTTGATTTTAAGGGCTATTCTTGAATAAATCTTATTGGCAACTACTGAAATTTCTTACTTATAGAGTATTAAAGAATCTGGCTTAAGCTGATTTTTTTCCACAGACAAATTTCATAATTATTTTCATAAAGTTCACTTCCAATAACTTACAACTTTTAAACTGTAACTCTAAAATATCCTTATACAGTTTATTGTATTTATTTCCTGAAGTGATGATTCCCTTATGCTTTATTCAGTGACTTGCCAAGGATTGAAGTACTCTAGGGCTCAGGATTTTTGCTTCCTGGCTTAAAAATGTTCAGTATTCCTTCTTTTATAAAAAAGCAGGACCAAGGATATAATGTGCTTGGTAGACATTCATCTTCTGGATGAGGAATTTCATGAGGTTTAGGAGAATGGTGAAGGGACAGAATTAATAATATCAGGACAACTGACTAGCAACAACTGATAAATCTGAACTCATATACTTCATACCATGCAATGTACTGCACTGATACAGGCATATTGTTGGTGTTTACACAGTCTCCTGCCTCTGCACATTAAGTATTACCTGGCGGATCAACATTTCCCGTACTCTTTTTTTCAGCAAAATAAAGTGTATTTCTCAGCCCATGATGAACATATGCAAGCTTACAAGACAGTTCTGGATAATGACGCACGAACCAATGTGCCACATGTCTTTACAAGGTTGAGGCTGTATGAAACTAGGCAGTTTCCTATGTCTCCTTTTCATCAGGACCATGGACAGAGGAGTGTGCCTTAGTGGCTTGTAGGAATAGAAAGTGACTAGACAGTAGACCTCCTGCCAAATGTCATGGGTGCATGAAAATTGAGCAATAAACTCACATTTGGCAGAGCTTGTGGGACCGCAGCTACATATCCCAGAACGAAGCTTTCCGTGCTAATATAAACAATAAACTCACATTTTGGCAGAGCTAGTGGGCTTGCAGCTACATATTTCAAAAATGAAGCTGGCCATGCTAATATAAACAGGTAGTAGTTCTTAGTAGCTGGCGAAGGTAAACAAATGGGTATGGATTATGAATTTTTGATGGAGCAGGGATTAACAAGCATGCCTGGCTACCTTGAAAGCTTGTACTCTGCATCCATCTGCCCACACTTGGTATCTCCTAGCTAAAGAAAAGACAAGGAAGAAACTCTGGAGCAAAGGTTAAGCTGGTGTTGTGGAAGGCCTTGTACATTTTGTGTCTTCAGAGTCTTTTCCTCTGTGAATTTTCAGAAGCCACTACCTCTTTTTCTTCTTGTCTTCCTATCTTTATTCTGAGCCTGGACCCTCAACTTCATACTCTTGAAGAAAATTAATCCAATTCTTTTCCATACCTCAGGGCATTTTGCATGCTCTTAAATAATTTTTAGCCTTAGCTAAGTTTCTCATTCCCTCACTCGCTCATTCTTTTATTATTGCATTCTCCTCTCCTCCCACAAGGAGTATGTCTGCTGCCATTTCTTTCAAAAAGCTAAAGCAACAAGCAACAATGTATCAGAGATAGGACATGGGCTCCTGGGAAGGAAGAAAGAGCTTTGTGGAAGGCAGTGACTGTTGTGGTTTTATCAGACACAGGAGGGTTGTATATGAGTCAGTAAAGGAACTACAGAAAGGAAGCAGATACTACTGGGCATTGGGAAAGTTGATCATTTCATACTTGTCTTCCTAGGAGTTCTCAACTGTTAAGAGCAGGAAAGCTATAGTGAGGAAGATGCTTTGACCCAAGAAAGACCATCTGAAGAGATGTCTTCTGACACCCTTTCATCCCCCTCCTCAGAACAGTAATTATAGGTCATTATCTACACTAATGTCCATAATCTATAGTTTACTTGAAATACCATATGGCAATTGATTTTTCTAGTCTTTTGATAAAAGTGTGCAAGTCAGATACATTTGCCTACTGAATGAAATGCTATAAATTTTTAAGAGAAAAAAATTTTGTTCCAAGCTTTCTTCTTTTACATATGATTAAATAAATAGACCATAATGAATTGTGTGAGAAAGAAACACACATAGCTATCTAATACACAGATGCTTGGGCGAAGTGAAAGTCACATAATGTTTCTGTAGGGCTTCAGCTCCCAGGTAATTTTTTTTGTTGTTGTTTTGCTAAGAGTTACCCAGGAGGATTAAAAAGTTGCTGTCAACATGGTCTCACCAGCAGCAAAGCAAATAATTACATGTAAACCCATGTACTAGTTTTCTAAGCAAGGAGGGGTTGATAACTAAATATCACCTCATTAGTATATAGCATTGGAAAATTTTAATTTTTCATTTATTTAATAAACATTTATTGATAACTTCCTACATATGAGTACTGTACAAAGCATACTTGCAATTATTTTTAAAATCACACATTGTCAGCATTATCCTTAAGAGCTAAAATGTGGTGAAAATAGAGAGAAGGTTGCATGAATGGTTGTCCAATAGTAAGAACTGTGATATACCCCACCATCAGACAGCATCCAATGAAGCATCGAGTAATTAGGACTACACATGGCAGAATGTTCATGTCTCTCTTCCACCTGATGTTCCTCACACTCAGTGGAGGAGATTTTCTGCTCTACCTGCTTTTCAGCATTGGGTCCAATGGCAGGAAAAAATCTTCAGAAAACACTGTGTTTGTAGAACTTGGGGTGGAGCCATGTTCCTTTATCTCTGATTCCCCAAGCCTATTTGCCTATGTGTTTCAAGTTTCCATTGTCTGTGCATCAATTCATGCTGGCAGGTTCCTCCATATCTTGTCACACAGATTTGCCTCAAATATCAGGGAAATTTGTCTTGCGAGACACAGAGCCTAATCTCACTTAAATACAGACCAACTAGGCTTTACATGCTATCAGCACTCACGCCCTCCCTCTTCCAATATTGCTTTGTCTTAAGTAGTTTCAAGCTTGGCAAAAAATTGCCACTTAGTAGCAAATGGGTTTATAGCAGTGCTACCCTTGCCTTTTAAAAACTGTTCTGGAGGGCAGTGTGAGTTTCTGGACACTGTGAAGAGTTGGAAATTATTATTTAATGGTATATAGGAGTCTAATTAAATACAATGACGATCATTACTCATTCCATGAACTGCATATTTGTCAGCTATCCTTCCTTGAAAGCAAAAAATCCAAACTTTATTGTTGTTTAAAATTTTTCCCTTTTTATTATTTGAGAAATGTGTGTGTGTGTGTGTGTGTGTGTGTGTGTGTGTGTGTGTGTGTGTAGTGTAGTTTACTAATCAAATTAACTCTCTTTCCCTTCCCTCTATTTTCTCCCTATGCTCTCCATCATTATTCTTTCTCAAATTTATGTGTTCATTTTTCATATTCACTGACAATCTACTGGAACAAGGTTAGTTTCTAGAGGGCCACATTCCTAAATAAAACTGAGTCTCTCTGCCTCAGTAACCACCAATAGCCAATAATTCCTCATTGGGTGTTGGAATATCATAGCCCTTTATACATCCATGCTGGGATGTTATCCAGGTTGACCTTGTGCTGGTCTTATGTATAGTGTAGTAGCTCCTCTGAGTTCATTGGTGCAATGTCCCTGTCATGCCTGGTGAACACTGTTTCTTTGTGAAAATCCACTGCCCCTAGTTCTGAAAATCTTTCTGCCTCTTCTGAAATGACTCCTGAGCTTTGGGCTCCTTTTATAAAGTTATATGTATTTTTTTCTTTGAGACAAAATTTCCCTGTGTAGCTCTGGAAGTCCTGGAAGTAGCTCTGTAGACCAGGCTAGACTCAAACTCAGAGAACTGCCTACCTGTCACTCCTGAGTGTTGTAATTAAAGGTATGTGCCACCATGTCTTGCATTTATTCTCTCTATATGTATTTTAAGATGCTGCATCACTGTTTTATTTTGAAAAGAGTATGTTCATTTTTTTCACCCTTTTAGCAAATACCGTAAGGAAGTGGGTAACTACCATCTGTAACAGGCAACTGTGGCATAGGTGAGCGCTTTTGTAATAATTCTGGAGCTGGAAGGTAATAAGAAACTCTGATGTAAGTTATTGCACACAGTCCCCAAGCCTTGTCCTTCAGGGACACCATTCCCTAAACACACAATTGATTCCCCTAGTGCATGATTTTGGTTGACTTGAAAAGAAAAAGGAATTTTAGTAAATACATCTAGATTAATGTAATACTTTCCAAATAAGTCTACCAGTGCTCTAACAGTACTAAGAATGATAACGCCCTCCCCCCCGCCCCAACACACACACACACTCCTAAAGGTTAACAGAAGAGAGGTATACTGGAACACTCTGAATTCATGATTATTCTATCATCTGTCTATCTATCTATCAATCATGTGCATGTATGTATGTATGTTTGTATGTATGTATGTCTATTTTTGGATATGTGTCCACATTTTCAGGTCACCAGAAGAGGCTTTTGGATCCCTTGTAAGTAGAGTTACAGACAACTTTGAACTTCCTGTCATGGTTTCTGTGGGTCAAACTCAGGTTAAGCAAGAGCAGCAAATGCTCTTAATACCTGAACCACCTCCCCACCCTGCTTCTGTGAATATGTGGATCTGTCTTCAATATATTTTTTCATTAGAACAGATCACTTTTACTTTGCTGTACAATGTACAACTGGTTGATTTATTTTTATTGTTATTTACAACTGACAACAATTATTTACTCCTTGGGAAAACAGAATGCTGCCAAGGGAATCCTGTAATAATTAGTTGTAAAGGTGTATGTGAGCATAATGTGATATGAAGTAATTAAAACCGAATTTACAGATTGTCATCCAATATGCTTAGTGTAGGGTAAACATTTATTTTAAAATACCACTGGGAATGTATCAAAGTGGTGTTTTCTCTTGTAAAAGAGTTTACCAACATGTCCCTGGGAATATTCATAGAACCTATTTTAAAAAAGACTTGTTTACCATATTTTAATTACTTGAAACTTAGCTCAGGCAACAATATTGAGCTGGTTAACTTTTAAAAAATGAATGAAACTATGGTTCTGGATTAGGACAGAATCAATTATCTTATAGATTGTTGTTGTCCTTAGTTACTGTCCCCCTCTCAAGAGGGGGAAGGTAAGTGACTATTTCTGAATCAGATTCCAGAAATCATGAGCTGTAACTGACCTAAAAGCCTCTACTCTGAGGACTAGCTTTTCTGGTAACACAAAGTACTGTACAATCTTCTAAAGGAAAGGGGCAATCAACATTTCTACCCATCTATAATATCTATGAACTCTATCAACATACAACATGATGTACTAACCCTAAGGGTGCAGTAGTGCTGTGCATACCTTGGTGGTAACCAGTAGCTCTCTAATTGGACTTGAAATATTATCAATAAGAGGGAAACCATTCCTGATACTGGAAACCCAGCCAACTACTCTCAGTGCTCAGTCATGGTTATTGAAGAACAATCTACAACCACTAATTTACTAAACTAACAAAATTCTTAACAGCAATCAATAAACATTTGTCCTTTAGAGTCTACTTTTCATCCCTCAACAAAGAAAATTAATTTTGTAACACAAAGAGACCATTACAGAAAACTACAACTAGTCAAAATTCCAAATTATGGAGCTCAGCTCAAATGGACATATCTAAAAAACGCTGTTGCACCAAAGATTCAATGAGCATTGAGGATGAGTGGGCAGAAAGATAATAAGAGCCAGCAGATCAGGGACTTTGCTGTGATGTTGTGTCTCCTAGTAATTAATATCAGAAGCTACATCTATAGTCTCACCAACATAACTACCAAAGTGTGAACTGAAAAAGAATGACACAAATAAATATGAAAAACTAGATAAAGAAAAGCCAAAAAGACCCCAATCCTATACAAGAACCATAGGTAGTTAAGTAAAGTTGATAATGGGAGAGGTGGAAAGTGCACACCAATTGTTTTCCAGTGCCAAACAGTCAGTCCTGAAAATATACCCACTGGTGGTATGAGGACTGAACAGATTATGTTTAGGTATATGTATACATACATACATACATACATACATATGTACATATATGTATGTATATGTATATGTATATGTGCATGTGTGCATGTGTGTTTTTATATGTGCATGTATATACATATATATGTATGCAATAACAATAAGAGGGAAAACTATGAAGTAGAAAAAGAGTTTGGAAGGGTATATGGGAGGGTTAAGAGTGAGGAAAGGAAATGGAGAAATGTCATAATCAAACTATAATGTCAAAAATAAAAAATAAAGATAAAAAGAACAACAGGAAATATTATTATTGCTCTCAGTTGCCAAAATGATGCCTTTTAGGAATCTCCTCCTCATTGACACTCCAAATATATAAGAAATTGCTGTTCTTTAGGACCTTGGTCAGTCCTGCCTCTATCATCAGCAGACTGAGCGCATGTACTCTTTACTTTTCTTTCTATTGTTGTGATAAACCCTATGACTGAAAGCAATTCAGGGAAGGAAGGGTTGACTCATAGTCTATTATGAAGGGAAGTCAAAGCAGGGCTCTATATAAGAACCTGGAGTCAGAAACTGAAGCAGAAAACGTGGAGAGATGTTGCTTAATGGATTACTTCATGGATTGTTTGGTTTGCCTTGTGATCCTACCTAGTATGACTTGCTTAGGGATGACACTGTGCACAGTGTGCTGAGCCCTCCAAAATAGTTAACCAAGGGAATGCATTCACACAGTTGTCTGTAGGGCAATATTAAGAAAGGATGTTCTCAATTGAGGTCTGATTTTCCCAGATTACATTAATTTGTGTCAAATTGACAGAAAACCAATAATCACAGTTCATTTTCTTGCCATATGAGGAATTTCAAAAATTTGCTTTACAGTTTATGTAATAAAATTAACTAAAGTAGTGTTTTTGTTGTGTGCGTGCATACTGAACTGTCCTACCCAAACATAAACATAAAAATGTTCATTTTCTTTGGTTCACTTTTATGCATTTCCATTTGTATGATATCGAATGATAGAAATAAACTCTATTAACAGACAGGTGCTAATTGCAATGACTTCCTCCGGAAGTATTGGTGCATTACAGGGACACAAGGAAGCTTCCTAGGAATGATGGGAATGCTGCATTTCTTTGCTTCTTCCACAGGTACATAAATCTGCCAAAACCTGTCAACATATGAATTCATACTTGAAATTTCATTTGTTAATTGTACTGTAAAATAGAAAGTACAATGCAGAAAAAGTGAAAAAAATTAAAAAATATCAGGGTAATAGAGATTCCTGAAAATAATCTACATTCTTTAGAGAATGATCTGGAATAGTCTTTAAAGTAGTCCTATAAGCATAAAGTTTATTGTTATGGTTGGATGTAAAATGTCCAACAAGGTTCACTTTTTTGAACACTTGATTTCTTGTTGATAATGTTTTTTCCAAGCAGGGCATATGGGAAAAGTAGGTCACAGGTGCATGGGCCTTCTGAGTTTGTGTGGAGTTCCGATTTTGGTTCCATCATTTTATTTTTTGAGCTACAGAGATAGAAAGTGTAAGTTGAGATGCATGTAAGCTCTCATGAATCTCTTCATGGTTAACCATCATAACGGATTGTGGGCAAAAATAAATCTTTCTTATTTACATTATTATATCTTTTTTCCAGGTACTCTATTGTAGTGATTTGAAAAGAAACCAGTTAAGAAAAATGGGGTTATTGTTCTCCTTAACTTGGTCATCAGATTTCAAACCTTTGAAACTGGTTTCCAGGAGTGATGAGGAAGAGCTTTACCGTGTTGTTTGAAATTTACCAGGGACATGGGAGTGTGGAAGATCAGAATGCCACCAGATATGCATACTAAAAGATTCTGACTACATCTTCATGTGTCTTGAAATTATAAGCAAGACTAAATCCAAAAGTAATAGACTAGTATGTTCAGTCTTCAGGAGTTTTAGAACTCCAACTTAGGCCTCACACATTTTAGGCTGCAAGTTCCCACGCCAGTAGTGTAGCGGCACTTCCCGAGAGCCCATCACTGAATAGCAGGAATAGGGTAAACGCAATGTAGTGTTTTGTGTAACATTTCACACCTCTGAAGTGAGATGGAACAGAAGGACCGCATTATTCTTTTGTCAGTACAATATAACCATAAACTCGTGAACACTAGAGGCAAAGTGTTGTGAATGTAAAATGTCCTTCATAGACTCAAATTTTAGTCCTTAGTCTCCAGTTATTTTGTGAGGTTGTAAAGCCACAGTTTTATGGTGGGGCATAGATGAAAAATGGTTCGGTAGGGACAGTCAGTGTAGGAGTTATAGCTTGGCCTTGTTCAAGATTTAGTATTTCTCTGATCTTCTCAGGTGTAAGAAAGCAGCCATATACTCCTACTGCCGGCAAGCTGAGAAGAATTCTGCCATGATTCCTTTGTCCTAATGGACTGCACCCTCTAAAGCATGAGCTTTCCTTTTTCACTTAGCTTGCCTCTTCCTAGTATATTTATCACTTGTTCTTTTATTGATCAAGATCTATATACCCTTTAAAGGGTTATAAACAGAAGGGCTTGTAGCTAGGACCAATCAGGGTCCTTCTTTGGTTTGGTTTGGTTGGGTTTGGTTTGGTTTGTTTTTTTTTCAAGCTTCTCTCATACACTACATTCCAACTAAAGTTTCCCCCTCCTCCATGCCTCTCTGTTTCTTCCCTCTGCCCCCACACCTCTCCACCAGATCCTTTCCTCCTAAGTTTACCTTCAGAAAAGAGCAGGTATCCTAGGGATACTAACTGAACACAGCATAAAAAATAACAATAAGACTAGACACAAACCCTCATACCAAGACTGAAAGAGGCATCACAGTAATAGGAAGATGGTTACAAAAGCGGGCAAAAGAGCCGGTGGCACCCCTACTCCCACAGATAGGGTCCTATAAGAGCACTAAGAAACACAACCATAACAGCTATGCAGAGGACCTCAGACCCATATAGGATTCCTGATTTTCATTCAGTCTCTGTGAACTCTTATGAGCCCTGTGGGCTGTGTTCTCAAGGTGTTCTTGACCTCTCTGACTTCTACAATTCTTTTTAAAATATTTTAAAATTTTTATTGGTTATTTAGATTTCAATTGTTATCTCCCTTCCCAGTTTCCCCTCCACAAGTCCCCTCTCTCCCTCTCCTTTCCCCCTACCTCTAGTGAGGGTACTCCCCCACCTGTCCACCCACTCCTGCCTCAGTCCCCTAGCTTCCCCTATCCTGGGTCATCAAACCTCCACAGGACCAAGAGGCCCCCTCCCAGTGATGCCAGATAAGGCAATCCTCTGCTACATATCCAGCTGGAGCCATGGGTATACCCTGTGTACTCTTTGGTTGGTGGTTTAGTCCCTGGGAGCTTTGGGGGGTTTGTTTGTTTGATATTGTTCTTCCTATGAGGTTGCAAACCCCTTCGGCTCCTACAGTCCTTGCCCTAACTTCTCTGGGGGTCCCTGCACTCAATCCAATGTTTGGCTGTGTACATCTGCATCTGTACTGGTCCAGCTTTGGCAGAGTCTCTCAGGGAACAGCTATACTGGGCTCCTGTCAGTAAGCATTTCTTGGCATCAGTAATAGTGTCTAGGTTTGGTGTCAGTCGATAGGATGGTTCCCTAGGTAGAGCATTCTCTGGATGATCCTTCATTCAGTTTCTTTTCCACTCTTTGTTCCTGAATTTCCTTTTGACAGGAGGAATTCTGGATTAATATTTTTGAGGTAGATAGGTGGCCCCATCCCTCAACATGGGGCTGTACCTATCCACTGGTTATGGTCTCTAAAGGTTTTACCTCCCCTTTGTTTGGTATTTCAGCTAATGACCTCCCTGTTGGGTCCTGGGAACCTCATGGGTCCCTGGCATCTGGGACATTCTAGTGGCTACCCCTGGTTCCCCCTCTCCCACTGCTACACATCTATTTTCAAATTCCTGACCCTCTGTAGTTCTCCCCCATCTCCTCCCATATCTGAATTGCGCCCCCCCCCCCATTTTCCCTCTCCTTCCTCTCTCCCTCTCAGATCACTCTCTCCCTGTACTTCCCAGAGATTATTCTCTTCTCCCTACTGAGTAGGACTGTAGCATCCACCTCCTTTCTACTTTTTTTTTGTGGGATTCCCAGAACTCAGCCTAATATTTGCCTGTGGGTCTCTACATCTACTTCTTACAGTTGCTGGATGAAACCCCTCTGCTTCTACCCATCTTCACAAACACTGTTAAGTTTTGTTTTTTTTCTAGAAGGAACCAATTTCAGGTATTGATATGCCTTTTTCTGAAGGCTTACTTCCCAACTTCTAATTAATGTGGTGATATTGGTCCAATTGATTTTATAATTTTGAATATAGTCTGTTAAACTTGTATGATGTAAAAATGCAGTTGAATCATTTTCCATCAGAAAACATAATGTTTTTGCATATAATAATATTTGAATATACTAACCATTGCTCAGTAGAATTGTAGAAGTACATAACACATTAAGGAGTACTTTTACTTGTGCTTTGCAAAGATAATTATGACCAAAGTAAGATTTCAAACTTCCTTATTTCCACAATGAAATACCATGATAATATTTTATTACATTTCCATTCTTATAACTTTTGACATGTATGGAGATATTTAAAGATATTACACATTGGTGGATAAATCAGGTTTTGATGTTTTCCTATGATCTTTAAAGTTTGGTTAGTTTTCAAAAAAATAAAGACAGTATTGTCTTTCATCTGTGTTTCTCATTGTAATATTGGTCAGTCTAGTTTCATTTAGGATAACAGAAAAACTGATTGGGACATAAATGAGTAATATATTGTGTGTGTGTGTGTGTGTGTGTGTGTGTGTGTGTGTGTATAAAACTCTTCCTATATAGATACTCTGCTCTCATTTGGACATATGGGTTATCATGGAAATTGACTCATTATTTGCAAGAGTGGGTTCCATGTGATAGAATATGCATGTCTTTGTCTATCAGTACCTCTTTCTCTCCCCCTACCTCTCCCCTCTCCATTCTCTCAACTTTTCTCAGGAGATGATGCACCGTGAAGACTGTGTGATATGTGGGTTTCTTGATTTTGCACTTCTCATCATCCAGCAATATAAGAAATTAATCTTTGTTTGTTTGTTTGGTTGGTTGGTTGGTTTTTCAAGACAGGGCTTCTCTGTGTAGCCCTGGCTATTCTGGAACTCACTCTGTAGACCAGGCTGGCCTTGAACTCAGAAATCCACCTACCACCCAAGTGTTGGGATTAAAGGCATGTGCCACCACTGCCTGGCTTAATTTTGTTCTTTTAAATTACCCAGATTCAGATAGTTTGTAAGAGCAATAAAAATACTAAGATACAATGTATAGGTATAGATAAATCTGTGACTGTACAGACATTTCAAGATCGGACCTTGTGAATTGTAGAAGCAATTTAATTATATTTGGAAAAGATTTGAGATTTGCATTCTGGAATTTTAAATATATAGTCTATGCAGCTTGGAGGAGAAAATGTATATGAAGTGGGGGTGATGAAGACAATTCAAGATTCATAAAATTCTTGGGGTCCTTCTTAGAGCTGTAAGTATCCTGGGAAAACTGTTCTTTGACCATGAAGCATCTGTTCAGGAAGCAAAGAAAATGAAGAAAGATCCAAGGGAAGGTAGAGATAATGAGGTAAGTCAGCAGAACAACTGGAACACATATACCCTAAAAATGGCTGCTTCTGTTTCAGGACCAATCCTCACTCAGGACAGTTCTTGCTTACTAAGGTATGTGCTAGGCACATGTATACTGGGCTGTGGGACCAATAGATGCTTTGTATTCAGTTGTGGTGATTGGATTAGAGGAATTGTAACGCACAGTGTGTTGCAGAACACCATAGTTATCTCCTTATGGTGGTGATAAAATACCCTTACAAAAGCAATTTATGAGAGAATGGGTTTATTTTAGTTTATGGTTCCAGAGTGATATAATCCATTATGGCAAGGAAGACAGAGTGGGAGGATAAGGATGCTGCCTGGTCACATTCCATTCAGACTCTAGGGGAGAAGATTTAATAAGGAGTGAGACTAAGCTTCAACATATCAAGGCCTATCCCAGTTTCCCATTTACTCCAGCAAGCCTCTACCTCCTAAAGCCATCCTAGATAGCACTAGGTGTTCAAACATGAGCACAGATGAGGGACATTTCACATTCAAAACACAACACAGATTAACCTGCTTGTAACTCGTATAACTATGTATTTCTTTTTCTGTGAGTACACCATCTGACTCAAGCTCCTAGACCATATTCTGAGATAGCAGACACACACACACACACACACACACACACACACACACACACACATACACGCCAAAACACAAAGAATCCTTTTTTCAGGTTGTGATAATAATATACAGAAGTTTCAGTGTCAAGTATTTCACTATTTTACTTCTATGCTTTGTAGTTATAAAACCAAAAGATCTATGAGAGTCCAAAATAGAAAGATTTACTTCCTTTGAAATAGCAAGGTTAACAAAATAGCTTTACAAAATCCATTCATATCTCCTTTAACAGATGATAACAAAGCATAGTGCTACTTTGTGAAATAATCAATTTATTTATAGACTTAAATGGTAACATCGCCTCTACTGGGGACTTATGGCAGTCATTGTTTCACCACTCAGTGTTTAAAACAAACGAGAGACAGGTGGCATTAATCTCATTTAAAAATAGATAAAGCAAGTCCTGCCCTGGCTGATAATCATCCCTAATACCTAGATTTAAAACGTTTAGAATCAGAATAGAAACTAAGTCTATCAGATTTTGCTCTTCCAATGTGGGTTCCTGTTTCAAACCTTTGAATGGAAGACATATTTAGTAGGTATTTCTTTGGAAATTGCTTTGGCTTAATTAATTTGGCCAGTTCTAACTGATGATAGCTTTTAAAAGATTACATGAATTTGAGTTCTGTTTATGAACCATTTGCATTTATAGTTTCAGTGAATGCAAATGTCCTTTCTAATACTTTGACCAATATTTGGACCTAAATTAGAAATCACTTTCAAATATTTAGTGATGGTTTGTTGACTGTTAGCTTGATGGATTCAAGATCATCTAGGAGACATTTTTCAGGATGTGTCTCTGATGGAATTTCCAGAAATAAACTGAGTGGGGAGACCTGCCCTCATAGTAAATATCACTTTCACTTAGATGGCCCAGACACAACAAGGTCCAAGGGAAAAGTAGTGTCATCTGTCTATTTTTGTTTCTCCTTGAGCAAGTTTGCCTATTATTGTCGATGCTGTCCTCCACTGATTTAACCCCTTCTTAATTGACCTTACAGTGAAGATTAAAGAGCATTGACTTCCCAGGAAGTTTCAGAACTACAACATAGAACTGAGACCTTGAGACCAGTGATACACAGGTCACCAGCTAGGTTCTCAGAGTCTCCAGCATGTAAGTCAAACTAATAAATTTTCTTCATATATAGAATGTCTCCATATATATTGTATTCACGTGTTTCATTCTGCTATGATTAGGTAGCTATTCATGAATTACATGAATACTTGCAGACATTTGGTTATGTTTATAGAGGATACAAATATTCAGTACTATCCAAACAGCCTGAAACTATCAGTCACTTGAGTTTCCCACCAATGCCAACTTTTAATCATTGTGGCATTCATCACACCACCAAATGGGATTCTGTGCTCATAAGTAGCAGGTTCAATAGAGGCAAAAACTTCAGGGAGGTGTGGAAGCCAAGATCTTGAATTCTTGAATTAGGTAACAGAAAAGAGAGCTCTATTACTAATTTTCTGTGCAAATTTGTTCACATTGTTTCATACTATACCTTATGTTCATGTATCAAATAGATTGGTATGGTAGCTACTTCATAAGTGATTTTTTGAAATTATTAGATAATGAGAAAATATTTGGAAAATGAGTGATGGACCATATATATTCAAGAAATCTTAGTATTATCAAACATCACTCTTGCCATTGTTGATGTTGTCATATTGAGGAAAATGTTACATCCTCAGTTTTCTGATGTAATTCACAATTTATAAAAAGCCCTATAGGGCATAGGCAGAAGTCTCTGAAATATCTATCTATCTATCTATCTATCTATCTATCTATCTATCTATCTCTCTCTCTCTCTCTCTCTATATATATATATATATATATATATATATATATATATATATATATATATATGTGGGTGTGGGTGTGTGTGGCATGTATATATGACCTAGCTATCTATATCTACCTATATTTATTTATCTATATCTATCTATATATAATATGAGGTTTAAGTAGATGGATGTGTTGCTGTGATAAAATGTCTAAAGGGGAGTCATCTTGAAGGATAAAGGATTCATACACACACACACACACACACACACACACACACATGCGCACGCACACACACACACATATGAGAGTAGAATGTCTTACAGGCTGTTGTATGAGTAGGTTAACAGAGGAAATCTTCCTGATTCTTCCTGTTAACTAGTTCATTGTTCTAACAGCTACATGTTTAGATGTATCACAGTCATGGTTTTACTTCTTGGTATCGATTTTCTCTGTTAGTGACATTTGTCATTGCCATGATGAAATCCTTAATCATAGGCAATTTGAGAGAATAATGGTTCATTATGGCTCATGGTTTGAGAACACAGTTCATTGTGGTCAAAGATTTTGGTTGATTTTAACTCTTGCAGCCAGAGTATGAGGTAACTTGCTCATCTATGTTTTGATTAAGAAACAGAGGTCTAGGGTGTAGGGCCAGACTATAGATCTCAAGTTCTGCCCAATAGTCATCTACTTCACAAGTTAAATCTTACCTCCTATACATATCACCAGCTCAAGAAACACCATCACTCACTGAAGACAATCTAAACATAGGGGACCAAGTATCCAAAGATACGTGGGATACCTTTTATAGCAAACACTAATAATGAGTGGTACAATTTGACTTATATTTTAAATGATAAAAATTTTGATTTTTTTTATTATAGACTATATAAGGACAAAGGCAAAATGGATGTGCAGATAGATAAAAACATAGTAAAATGGCTAACTGCTTGATGAAAGTTGGGAGAGTTAGGCTGTTTCATTAAGTTTTGTGGGTAGGGCAAATTCAGAGTTTAAGAGAAAAATATGAAATGTAGGGTAACTCCAAGATTTTGGAGCTACTAGAAGGACAGAGTTACTATTTAACATGATTGGGGATAAAAGGAAAATAGAATAAGACTGTTTAATCAGCTAGATGTCATAGCACATAGCTGTAATCCCATCACTTAGGAGAGAGAGGCAGGGAAACCACTGTGAGTTCAAACCAGTCTCGTTTACATACTGAGTTCCAGGGCAGGTGGAGTTGCATACAGGGACACTATCTCAAGGGAAAAAAGAAAGACATATAAGATTACATACTTGTAGAAATGACAAAAATGTATAAATAGATATTAATGCATAAATGCTAAATTTAGAAGTCTATTAAGCATCAAACTTCTCAGAACTAGATAATGGGACAACTGTCTGGAGTCATCAGTTTATAAGTAGCATTTAAAATCATCACTGAAATGATGGCACCAAGTAAGTGATGTGGTCAGAAAAGATGAGAATTCAACAGCTGAAGTCGGATATGCATGCTGATGAAGAGGAGTCAGTATAAAAAGCTCTGAGGCAGAGAGGCAGGGAGAAAGCTGCAGGCTAGGGTGATGAAAGTCAAATTAGGACAGGATTAAGCATCAGGACTACCCGTGGAGTTTTCAAAGATAAAGGCATGAGGCATATTCAACACTACATGAATTGGAAGTTGCTTTGAATGGGAAGTTAGTCTGACCTTGCCCTTGTTCTGTAGTAGAACTCTAGAAGGCTGCTTTGAAATAGAAGCTCAGGCATGTCCTCATAACGTACTGTGACCTGGGCACCAATGGCAGCTAAAAGCGTGGTCACTTCTTCTCTGATACTAAGAGTTTTTAAAAAATTACAGTTAATATTATTTTTTAAACTGAAAGTATGGCCCGTAAGAGAATACTAGTAAGATGTTGTGAGTACCCATGGACAGACGATCTTTCCTTTGTCTTCTCAAAGCACTTCCTTTCAGAACTCATAGTATCAAATTGATAATTTTAGTAATCATGCTTAGTAAATTAATTAGAGGGTAAGAGCCATTCCCTCTAGGGAAATCTATGCCTTCCATTAACTTCCATACAATTTCATTCAACTTTATAACTTGGGATTTGTTTTCCTTTCTAATGCTTTCTATATTTCTGTCTAAATTGTTGGGAGAATCCTTTAGGAAATAAGGGTCAGATCTTCGGCTGTCTAGATTATGACTGAGCTACAACTTCTTCCATTTCTGATTTTGGCAACTGTCTGTGCTTAGTAATTACCTACAGTCATTATAATACCTCCCTCAGCCTACCCCAGGGCCCCTGGCAATTTGCATTTATGATGTATGGCTTTCATTATTACTGAAACTGGGGCTAGCATTTCAACTTGTGTGCTCTCTGGAATTGGGTTACATGCAAGGCTGTTGCCGAGCTTAGATGCAAGGCAGACAGATGTAATTATATTATTAGCAGGGCATGGGTATTCTGAGATATCTGCAGACCAGCAAAAGGTTTCTGATGACAATATCCAGGCTCATCAGAAATTTGGTAAACAGCTTTGTCATTTTCTCTATCTTTTATCAACACACATTACACTCCTATGAAGGCTGTCACCTTGTTATCCATATAGACATTGCTATGTATGTTCCTTCATAATGCATTTCATCTTTCAGAAGCAGTTAGCTGACTAAGGAAGAATAACGTCACAATGTGTTTTGAGAGCTTAGTCTTAGGAGCTTTAAGATGAGTGCGAAAATTTTCTCCATTTTTTTCTGAGTACCATGTGCCAGATGATTTTGCCCACTCAGAGTCTCAACTTACATACCTTAAAACACCAGTGACAGTTGCTGTATGGTGAACTGAAAGTTCCTTGTACTCAATAAGCATTTTAATAAATGATAGAACTTGCCCATAAAATATTTTAATTTTTAGCAATCCTATTGTAAATAGTGGACTCAGCCAT
This sequence comes from Montemys delectorum, assembly GCA_019843815.1. Lineage (NCBI taxonomy): Eukaryota > Metazoa > Chordata > Mammalia > Rodentia > Muridae > Montemys > Montemys delectorum. The sequence continues at coordinate 40,435 of JADRCD010238912.1, forward strand.
AACCCATAATCTATATTCCCACCAAATAAAATCTTATTTTAAAATTAGATTTACATTATAAATGATCTCTTAAAACAGGATTGCTTGATCTTGGAACACTCATTTGTTTCTGCAACACAGATCTGTTTATGGAGTCTCATTACTAAAAATAATGCCTTCATCTTATGTATTCTGCACACACACACACACACATATACACACACACACACACACACACTAACTGCTTTTTTTTTTTTTTTGCAATAGTACACTAAAGACTTATAAAAGAATATTTGGGCCAGGTGGTGGTGCACGCCTTTAATCCCAGCACTCAGGAGGCAGAGGCAGGCGGATTTCTGAGTTCGAGGCCAGCCTGGTCTACAGAGTGAGTTCCAGGACACCCAGGGCTACACAGAGAAACCCTGTCTCGAAAAAACAAAAACAAAAACAAACAAACAAACAAACAAACAAAAAAGAATATTTGGACAGCTGAATTACCACCTTGATGTGAATCCAGTTTGGCTCTTACTAAAGAGTGTCTAACTGATTTAGGTTTGGTATGAAGTGAGAACCTGTCCTGCCTGTATGACCACATGATGCTTGAACATATATGTAGGCTCATTTGACCAAAGGGTGACACTAAATATTGGTAGGGTCCTAATATTTCCAAAATATTACTATATTTCCTCATTTGATTACCTTCCCAGGTCTATTCCTCATTTTTCCTGTCAATCTTGCTTGTGGTCTTCCAGCTTCTCACATATATCCTTTCACAACCAAACTCAACCCCAAACTTCTTGTAATCTCTTACAAAAATATTCTTTCTCTTCCCTGCACAGTATCCTTTCTTGGCCTGCCAATATAATCCTGATCTTAAATAGCTACTGACCTCAAATTATGAAACACAGAATAAATGTTCCACCCATTACTTCAGGGTCAGTTTTCAAATGAATCTAATGACTATCTTTGGAGAAGATGGGCTCAATTTTGTCTCTTCCTAGGGAAGATGGCCTCCTCCAATAGAGCAAATTTGACAGTTCCTTCATAGACAACAGGATCTTGGCAGTTTCATGTCATAAAATGGTTGAGCTTTATTTCCTGCAGCAGTTACTGTTATTCAGGGGCCACAAGAGAAAAAAAAAAAACTCATGTAGAATGAAGAGCTCTATACATCATTGATGCCTCCTTCCTACTTCTGTCACTACAGAGTCAAATGAATTGTATCATTGTTATCATAAGAATGAGACAGTCAGAGAAGTTGTTTCCATACTGGGTGAAAATGATGTATAAGAAAGGGTATTTTACTTCTCATTGTCTGTAGACAATGTAGACAACAATGTAGATGTGGACAACAAATTTTGGAGAATTATTTGAGAGAGAATGGCCAGTTTCTTATTCTTGAGATTCCATAAATCACGCTAAATTTATTTTTCTGGAGCCTGGTTTAGATATAATTCATGTAGTACAAAACATAACAGTTTTTAGTATGTTCAAAGGCTTGTTTAGTCGTCATTGTGATGGATTTATCATCCCAAATGCCATCATCCCTAAAGAATCTTGACTCATTGGCATTAATTCTATTTCCTCTGCACCAAACTCTATACAACCTCCA